>CAKZFC010000016.1:0-24138 GCA_936435175.1 Glyphotaelius pellucidus | reverse complement strand
CATAACAAGATATATATCTAAGCTTTGGGTTATTGCTTAAATCTAATGATACCAACTTATTATCATAGCAGTCTATCCTTGTAAGTTTTGGATTTTTACTAACATCTAATGAAGTTAACTGATTATTATAGCAGTATATGTGTGTAAGATTTGGGTTTTTACTAACATCTAATGAAGTTAATTTATTATTTCTACAGTATAACTTTGTAAGATTCGGATTTTTACTAACATCTAATGAAGTTAACTGATTATTATAGCAGTATAGTACATCATCTTTAACCTCTATTTTTACTACTTCCCCATTGGCTTTTGTACCAATTGCAAACTCTTTCATAATTCTAATTATTAAATTGTTATTACTGTTTCTTTCTAATACCACAAAGATAAGAATAATAATTGATATAATCTAATTTTAAGTGTTAAATAATGTTATTTTATTACTTAAAAAAGTAAATCGTTATATAATTTCATTTGATCGTCAAAGTATTCTGTTTCTATTTCCTTTATAGATTCATTATAGGTAAAAGAAAAATACATCATTTCCTCGTTTTGCTTTGTCATTATAGAGCCTTTATAATTAGAAATGCTGTTAACCATCATTTTATAATCTAACCCAAATTTATCACACACTATAATGTTAAGCACTTTTATTAAAGTTATATGATCTTCCGAATACATAATTCTAAAGCATTTTTTATCATAAGAATTAATTATATCAGTTAACTCTTTACCTTCTCTTTCCTCTACAATATTTATTTGATTCGTTAAATATTGCCGTATTTCCGATATTGTCCAATCGTCATCTAAATTATGAATATTTGATAACGCATCTTTCAATCCTTTTACAGTAGATTGTTTATATATTTCATGTAACTTCATAATTGTATGTATTTAAATTGTTTGTTCTTAATTAACGTTAATACTCATTTGAGTATAATACTAATCAATTGTTAACAAACTTTGATATAATTCTGCAGCCCTTTGCCCATATAAGAATTTAACCCTATCTTTCATGTTTATAGGGAATTCGCCTACACCGCTCTTAACTTCTTTCATTACCCTTAACATAACATCTACCTTTTGCTCTTTTTTACCCTCTTCAAGCCATAAAAATTCACAATAAGTTAATAATAAAACATCATCATGTTTAATAATATCCATATTTGCAGGATAACCAACATAAGGGGCTATTGTATAAGATGGCTTTAATTTAAAGTTATTATAACTATGTTTAACCCAAAAATCTTCACCCTCTGAATAATAAGATACTATCTTATCATAAACAATCTTATCTAATTCAATGGCTTTTACCATATAAGGTAAAAACTTATCAATACCAAAATAAACCAATTGATCGAACTCTTCAGAACTCCTTTTTGTAACACAATCATTCTCATTCAAACACCTACCATTTGTTAATGAATAATATAAACAATATTTACCATATTCTTTAACATATCCATCATAATCTTTAACATATCCCGAGAATTTAGGTACATCCACCCTCTTTCCTTTTACCCTGCCTTTACCATATACAAATACTTCATTCCACTCATCGCGTGAAGTCTTTGGGTATAAAACACCCTTATACTTTATAGTTTCAAAGTGATCCAATTCTTTAAATTTATCACTATACCACCACAAAGAAACATCTTTAACAGCAGGCAAAAAATCTATCAAAAAATCATTTAAATATTCCATAACTCTACTATCACTAAATTATTACAACTGTTATACTAGATACAAAAGAACTTTTTATCTTAAATGTAAAAGGCTCTTTCTCCGTTATTTGGTTGTTATCATTAAGTTCTTTTTTGTAAAAAAATATAATACGTGTTATTTTTACCTTAATACTAATCTCATCCATTGAGTATTTTAAATTCTCAATATTGGAATAACGGTTTTTTCTATCAATGTAAATAATATCACCCACATTCAAAGGCAAAATATCTTCATACGAATCTATCAAACACCCCTCTCCATCAACTATTTCAGTTCTTTTATTCATAATTTTTATTTGTTGTTATTACTTTTTTACCATACAAAGATAACACTTTAATTTCATATAAGCTAATTTTAAATGTTAATTATATTATAATTAATTTTACAGTTATTTCACCTTCAGATAAAAATTGTTTAGCTCGTTCTAAAGTATTATATCTAGTGCCCGATTGTACATTATTTACCCTTTCAATCAAACGACAAAACCCACCCTTAAAAGTATTAACATAAAATACTCCATGCTTACCTGTTAAGTCACCAAAAATAGGGTCATACAGCCTTGTAAATGTAGTCATAATCTTAACTATTTAATTATTATTGGGTTTACCTTTCTTTATTACTCCGTAAAGATAAGACTTTATTCCTACATACACAAGTTATTATAGCTAAATAATACTAAATAAATTAATAGTAGTATATGTTAAAATAATACACAAAATGTATTATAATATATTTTAACTTATTATTAACCATAAAAAAAGATAACCCTACTATTACATAGAGTTACCCAATTTAATATATTATACTATTAAAAATACTTCTTAAACTCTCTCACAATAGGATGGTTAAAAAATGGTGCATCTTTCTGTAAACCATTAAAAAATACACCATCAGAACCCATTACCGAATGTACCTTAATATTCTCAATTAAATCCCAATCCCAATTACGTAATAAAGAATAAGGTATTTGTAAGGAATTAGAATACTCCTTACCATTAATATTAATATTATCTACATGTAAGAAAAAATAATCGTGTGAAGAGTAAAATGTAAACAATGATTGATCTTTTAAAGAATCAATATAATCCTTTGAACTAATTAAATTAGCAACATCTTCACATGTAAGTGATAAATTCGTAACCTTAACAGATAATAAACTTAATACATCTGAAATTTGCATACTAGGTGCAAATACATCTTTTAACTCCTTTGGAAATTTACGAACCTCCTTAATAAACATTTTATCAGTTACCAAACATAAAAAGTATTTCTTAAATAAAACCATTTTAATTAATGGGGTAACAGTACTAATATATTCATTCGGAACAAGGTAAACATTATAATATTCACTCTCAAAAGTAGCCCTTGTATATTTTGTACCTGGCTTAAGTATATCAATATAAACTAACTTTTCACCTATTAATATACTATTCTCTATTTTAGTAATACTATAAGAAAAAAGGTTTCTATCCAATATCGAAAGCCCTTTAGCCACATCAACAACCTCCATCAATGATATCCCAAATATTTTAGCTATCTTATCAAAATCATTTAAAATATGTGCACAACTCATTGTATCTAAACCAAAATCTTCCAAATTATCTACAAAATAAAAAGAGTGATTGGGGTTGACACATTTACAACTTGCTAAATTTACCATAATATAAATTATTTAATTATTACTCAATTATATATTCAATTTTACTATTACCATAAACATAACCCTCTGCTTTAGAGTTACTATCGATATAAAGTTTGGAATTATTATAACCACATACACGTGAATGACCATAAGCCCTTACAATAGAATTACAATTAGCAGTTACATGTGAATGATCAGAAACACGAACTTTGGAATTATCATAAGCCCACACTACACAACGCAAACAATACACTATAGAGTCAGCTAAAGCAACTACTTCAACATTACAAATACTATTACCATAAGCAACCACCATACCACTATCCACTAATAAATAACCATCTGTTACATCTACATTACAGTAAATCTTATTGTCACTAAACTCTTTTTGATATTTATTTATTAAATCTGAAGTAATTACTTTAGTATCACAAGCATAACTAAAATTACTCCTAATCACTTGCATCAATTCTGTAATTGAAGTAGCACTATTATACATTGTCTCATATTTACTATTACATGACTTTGCACGTTGTAAAATCTCTTTCTTAATCACTTCAAAATTATCCATATACCCTTATTATTAAATTAGTACCCTACAAACTCATTTCATTCGATTACTCCGTAAAGATAAACATTATAATTAATATAAACTAATTTTAAGTGTTAAATTATCCATACCGTAAAGCAAATAAAATAGGATCTAAATAATTCTTAAAATATTGAACATTCAAATCTAAATTACTACTAAAATGAAAATTATATTTGTGATTATAAGGCTTGGTTAAACCATCTACATGTATATTAAACCTACCAAAAGCACTGAATACAAGATTACCTTTACTAACCTCACTTACATGTATATAAAATTCAACACCATTAACCAAACTCTTTAATGTATATAAATCCCATAACTCATGTTCACGTATTACCCCACTATATTCTGGTAAACTAATAATGTAATCTACCATCTCTTTTGATATTCTCTTTTGATCACTTAATTTAATTGCCTTCATAATATAAATTATTTAATTGTTTTTATACTCCACAAAGATAAAACTTATATTCCACATACACAAATTAATATAGTTAATTAATGTTAAACTAAAAATATCAAAAATTTATAAACTATTTTAACATTTATTCAATTGTTAAAAAATAAAACTAAACTACTTTCACAAGCAATTTAGTCTTAACATAAGTAATAACAATTATATATTTATAACATATTTAACTAAATGAATAAAACTCTGTAATAACAAAATCACTAACACCCTCATCACATAAAGAAATGACCTCATCTAAACTATCACAATAAAAGAAAATATTATCATCTTCACTCTCTATAACAACAGAATTTAATTTAATAATAACATCCATATAAAAATCATCATATATAAATTTAATTCCACAATCCAAATAAGTAGGGTATACCTTATTCTTTATAAAATAATCTGAATAACCTTTTATTAAATTATTTCTATTCATAAAATTTAACGTTTATAATTAATACTCATTTGAGTACAATATCAATAAAATAAATCATTAATAACATACATAAGACTCATTGTTTCAGAATGACTTAAATCAAGTAAATCTCTCTTATCTAAACCACCATAACAATTCTCATAGTAAAGATAAACAAAATTACCCTCGTCTTCACTCATAAGAAGTTTTACCCTACCAAAATAACAACCATCAATATTTTTAATAAATACATACATGTCAGAACACTTATCAAGATTAATACACTTCTTAATCTTAACAATATCGGAAATAGTCTCTAACATCTCTACTACAATACCATCAATAGTATCAATACGCCTATTAATCAAATCTACCTTTATTTCTAATTCATTCATAATATTTTGTTTTTTAAATTAATTTATTCTTTAAATCATTAACCCTCTTATAAAAACCACTTGAGTGAATACTTTGAACCAAACCCAAAACCTCAAAATCATAATGATGCACAAACTCATGAAGTAAAGTATCTGCAAAAGTATTAATACTAACAACCTTCTTTTGCTTTGCAGTTAAATTAAAAATATTTATAACCATTATATTATTACCTCTACAATAATTACCATAAGTTTTTGATACTATCCTACCAGCCTTAATAGTGTGATTTTGACACTTATTTAATACATTAACTTGTACCCTATTTATCTTAAACTTATCACAAAGATAATTTATTACTTCTTGTGAATATAAACCCCTATCAGAATCATTACACCTTAATAATTTAAAATACTCCGATTTTCTAAAAGAATTTAATTTAACAACCTCTATTTTATTGGAGGTAACATAATTACTACACATAAATTAAGATATCAGCATTGGTAACCCATAAATCATAAATAAATTTATAATCTACATTCATTAATTTAGCCAAACCATCAAATAACCGCTCTCTAACTAAACTATCACTAATACCAATTATATCGTATACATTGGTGCGATTGATAAAACATAAATATAAATCGCTAAAAGTCCTATCTGAATTTATATCATAACCTGAAGTATCAGTAGGATAATTCTCTATGTAATAAGTAGCTAATTTTGTATTCATAATATAAATTATTTAATTGTTTTTATACTCCACAAACTCATTTCATTCGATTACTCCGTAAAGATAAACATTATAATTGAACCACACAAACTATTATAGCTAATTAATGTTAATCACAATACATACCATTATCAAAAAATTCTTGTTGATATGATTTTACTAAATCTATAGTTACTATATTATTATTACACACAAAAGTAAAATAGAGATCAATTACCCCCATTAATTCAGATAATGAAGTACTATGATATATCCTATCATATACCTCAATACAATCAATATTCACACCCTTATACATTGTTAATCTATTTAAAATCTCTTCCTTAATTGCTTTGAAATTATCCATATTAATAATATTATTTTATTCGATTACTCCGTAAAGATAAACATAATATTTTAAACTAACAAATTAAAAGTGTTAATTAAAAATAATATAACACGTTTATTAACAATAACGACAAACATAATTTTAATATCATTTATAACAGCCTAATTGATTGATAGTTAACTAATAATTGAATAACCAAAGGATAGTACAAAAACGAGATAAACAACCCTTATTCATTATGATAATATAAAACCTTCTTTTAGATAACTCAAATTAATATAGCGTAACGCAGTAATTTATATGATATGGGGTAATGAAGTAAGATAATAATGCGGGGTAAATTAATGTGAAGTAATAATTAAAATAGTGTGAATAGATTAATTTAATTTAATTAGCTTAATAGATTAATTTAATTAGTGGTAAATTATCTTAAATATTGTGTTGGTTATTTACATTAATTAAAATAATTTAAATTATCATAACTTAAGTTAAATTTCAATTTTTTAGTATAATTTAACATATCCGTTAAAAAAAGTTAATTTTTTAAATTATCGTTTAAAAATTTTGGTTTTAACATTAATTAAATTATTGATTAGTTTATATTAAAAATTGTTAAATTAAATTTACCATTATAATTATGCTAAAATAGTAATCATTTTAAT
This sequence comes from Glyphotaelius pellucidus, assembly GCA_936435175.1. Classification (NCBI taxonomy): domain Eukaryota; kingdom Metazoa; phylum Arthropoda; class Insecta; order Trichoptera; family Limnephilidae; genus Glyphotaelius; species Glyphotaelius pellucidus. Next base: position 17,212 of record CAKZFC010000016.1, on the reverse strand, counting down.
TTTATATTTTAACATATATTGTTTTTGTAAAAAAATAACCCTACTTGTTAGGTAGAGTTATTTTAATTATTACTTTATTTTTTAAGTGATTCAATAAATTTAATTCTTATTTCTTTATCTTCCTCATCCCACCAATAAGGTGCATCTTTTGATGCACCGAAATGTTTAACCGCATAATCACGGTTCCAATTAGGGTATAAAGTTTTACCGTTTATAGGGTATAAGGCGCATAAACCACTACTGAAAGGAATCAAACTAATAATAGTATTCAAACTTAACTGATTATTAGAGCAGGATATATATGTAAGCTTTGGATTATTATTAATATCTAATGAAGTTAACTTATTATTTCTACAGGATAGTTCTGTAAGATTTGGGCAATTGGTTAAATCTAAGTCCGTCAACTGATTAAGATAACAGTCTATCCTTGTAAGGTTAATATTTTTACTAACATCTAATGAAGTTAACTCATTACTAGGGCAGTATAGTTCATTATTTATAATCTCTAATTGCACTACTTCCCCATTGACTTTTGTACCAATTGCAAACTCTTTCATAATTCTAATTATTTAATTGTTGTTACTGTTCTTATTTCTAACACAACAAAGATAAGGAATTAAATTGATATAATCTAATTTTAGTAGTTAATTAATGTTAAATTATTTATAGTAATATAATTGTTAAAATAACATTGGGTTCTGTTATATATTTTAACTTATATTATATTTGTAAAAAAATAACCCTACTTGTTAGGTAGAGTTATCTTTCTTTCTTATCACGGTTCCAATTAGGGTGTATAAGGCTACTTTCGTAAGCAACCTTAATTAATATTTTATTTAATTGTTATTTAACTATATAATTAATTAATATTTTGAAATGGTTATATTTTATATTACCATTTTTATTTTGTTTTGATACCCATCTATTTGAATTAATATAAGGTGTTGGATATTTTTTATTGAGTATTAAGCACCACATTTGTTTAAAAACAATTATTAGTTTCATATTTTTAATAGTTATAATCCCTACATTTATCGTTTGTCTTATCTAAATTAATAATATATTCTTGGCAATCAAATAAGATATCTTCTAGTTCGTCTTCAGTTAAATTATCTAGCCAAATTTCGCTTGTTTTTTTTGTTTTTGTGTTAATAACTGTTGCGCTTGATTCGTCAACTTCTATTGCTACCCCATCATTAATAATAACTTCTATTTTAATAGATCCGTTATTTTGTTCAACACATTCTGCTATATCCCATGTTAACCCTTCTTTTCGCTTGTTCATAATCTTAATTTATTAAATTATTATTACTATTTCTTTCTTTCTAACACCACAAAGATAAGGATAATAATTGAACTAATCTAATTTTAAGTGTTAATTAATGTTAACTAAATTACAATAGTATATTGTTAAAATAATAAGTAACACCCCTACTTATTTTAACATAATTAAGTAATATAAAAAAATTAAACTATACCTTTATTAAAATATAGTTTAATTTTTAAACTCATTTGAGTACATTACTCCATTGTTTTGCACAATAGATCAAATGTTTCTATATTTCTCATAATAAATTGGTTATCTTTTTTATAAAATGGGTCAAACACTATATTTGTTGTGACTGAACTCTCACCAATAAAAATTTCAAACTTAAAACCATTACCCACTATATAGCCTTCACTTTTTTCGTTATTTCTCCATATAACATCCCTTCCATCATCTTCCAAAGATTTAATATAATTTTCTTTGAAAGTTAATTTATTTTGTATTCTGGTAGTAATATATTCCTTCTCTAATAGAAGATAATTAAGCCAATCATTTAATTTTTTTTCTGTTGGTTTACCTACATATTGTGGCTGCTCATTATCATCACGAAAAGTTTTTACAATTTCATAAGGATATCTACTATCCGCAATTACAAATTTATATGTGTTTAGGTTGTAATGTTTTTTGATTGGTTCTAACAAAACCCCCTTATATTCTAACAGAATAATAGGAGAGTCAATATAGATTTTACCATTTTCTTCACTCCCATAAGCATACTCTTTCAAAGTGCAAACCTCTTCAAAATGTTTTAAGCCTTCTTGTTTTTCTTTTAATAACATCCAAAAATAAGATGTTATTTCTCTACCTAAATTAAGGGTGTCTAATTCTGAAATTTTATATTTGTTCATAATTATAAAGTTTTAATGTTGTTATTTATTGTAATGATACGCATTAATTTAGTTAAACTTATCATTGCTCTAGTAGCTTCTTTCAAGTTCATACCGCTTTCAATTAGTTTATCATTTACACTAATTGAATAGATGTTACTTTCTTGATACATTGTAAAATTATTATTAGGGTTTTCTACATTAATAACTTCTAACCAAAAATCTAATAAACTTTTTTTTCTCATACTTATAATTTATTTATTATATTGTTACTACTTCTTTATCACTCTACAAAGATAGGAATAATAATTGATATAATCTAATTTTAAGTATTAATTAATACTAGTTAAATTATTACAATATTATGTTAAAATAATGTATAGATCTTATACCTATTTTAACTTATATTAGATTAATATAAAAAAGTAACTTCACTTATTATGTAGAGTTACTTTTATATTTTTATTTTATTGGGGTTACTAATAAATCTTTATTTCTCAATGTATACTTTTTCTTTCTCTTTTTACCATATTCAACAATATAATAGCAGTATCCATTTTCTTTATATATATCAATTATTAACCCATTAATAATAGCAAAAGGGGCAGTATCATTTGTTGATACTGTTTCCCCTCCATAATATAATTGCATTTCATTGCCTAAATTATCATTAGGTTTTTCCGTCTGAATAACTCCCAAGCGATAATATAACGACTGTTTTTCTTTCATAATTTATTTTATTGTTACTACAAATTTTTAATTTCTTTTAAAAAATTCAAAATATAATCGGCACCACATTATTGTAGCACTTAAGGTTAAAAACCCTAAAGGTAAACAAATAAACCATTCACGTTCACCCGTAATATACATATATAAAATGCAACAAAATAATGAAATGGCTGCACCAAGTGTAAGAATAAATATAAGTATATCAAAAAATTTTTTCATATTATTAATTTATAAATTGTTACTATCTCTTTCTAATACCACAAAGATAAGGAATTAAATTGATATAATCTAATTTTAGCAGTTAATTAATATTAAACTCATTTGAGTACATTACATTGTTAAAATAACATTGGGTTCTGTTATATATTTTAACTTATATTAGATTAATATAAAAAAGGGGGTTTTTAATTTCCGCCCCTTATTTATATTTAGGTATTTATTTTTTTAGTACTACTTCATTACATGAAGTATAGCCCTCCGTTATACACCAATTATATAGCTCATTATTCTCATACTAATTAAATTAATTTCTTCATTACTTGTAAATTATATCCAATACTTTCAAGTTCATTTTTTAGTTCTTGGTATTCTTTTTCGGTTGTTAATTTTGTACTTTTAATTACTTGATTATAATCAACATCGCTATGCTGCCCAACATGGCTATAGCAAGTTACATTTAATCTATTTTGTTTTACCTTGTTGAATAAGGCAATTATTTCACCATCGTTATATTTTCTAAAAACGACTTTTGTAATATATTTATCTTTTAGTATCATAGTTAAATTTGTTGATATTTAATACCATTATATAATCCTTGTAAATACAGATAGAAAACGTTTGAACTCATCCTACCATATCCACCATTAAACGCACTTGTTTCCCCGCCCCCGTCAACATTAATCAAAACCAATTGATAGCCACCATAACAAGAAGCATAATTACAAGCTAAATATTGGGTTTTATCTTCTTCTTGTGCTTGTTTTTTTGTTGTTGGTAAATTACTTAATATAGCAATACTATTAAGTAAATTTTGAATTTCACTTTTTGTAATTCTGCTCATAATTTCTATTTATTAAATTGTTGTTACTGTTCTTATTTCTAACACCACAAAGATAAGGTTTATATTCCACATACACAATTTATTATAGTTAATTAATATTAAATTATTTATAATAATATAATGTTAAAATAATATATAGATCTTATACCTATTTTAACATAATTACGCATTATACAAAAAAGGCTACTTTCACAAGCAGCCTTAATATGGAATTGAAACTGTAAGATTAGGGTTATTACTTAAATCTAATGAAGCTTCTAATTGTACCTAATGGAATTGAAACTATATTTTCTAATTATTAAATTGTTGTTACTTCTTTATCACTATACAAAGATAGGAATAATAATTGATATAATCTAATTTTAAGTATTAAATAAAGTTAATTAATACTTTAGTCCTATTTGAGAACATTCACTTACACCAAAATATTGGTAATTCTTTTTATAATGATTCATAAAGTCATCATTGTGGCAAATTCTATTTGCATTAAAATTTCCCTTATAACACATACTAACTTCTTCGCTATTAATATTTAAAATAGTGCTAACATATTGATAAATTAAATTTCTAATACTATACGAATTAAATTTTGACGAATAAGTATTAGGTACATATTTAATTTTCTTTTCGTTATCAATGATAACCAAATATTTATCTTCCCTATCCCAAACATGACCTATTTGAATTTTAGCCACTTCTTTTCTATTATGTTCAATTACTATATTCATAATTTTAATTATTAAATTGTTATTATTACTTCTTTATTACCCTACAAAGATAAGGATAATAATTGAGACCTGCAAATTAATTAACATTATTTAATAATTTAATTATTATAGCTAAACAATATTAAAATATATAATAGACCTGTATATTATTTTAACTTATATTAGATTAATGTAAAAAAATAACCCTACTTGTTAGGTAGAGTTATCTTTCTTTATTTTTATATTACTTTATGTATTCTAAATCGGCTATTTCTTTAGTATACCACATACTAACCCAAAAGTTATCGTGATATGCTTTGTGTGATGAAATTTCCTTATTATATTCCATAATTTGCTCAATAAGTTGAACCCTTTCAAGTGGAGATAACTCTTCAGTTCTTTGAGTTTCAACAACCTCTTTCATGGCAATATATTCATACTTAAATTTATTCCAATCTGATTCAATTGTTAAAGAACAAGATATTAGCCCAATTAATACACCGCCAAATATAATAACCATAGTTGTACCAATTGGCGAAAAAATGTTATTATATTTGGAACCAATAACTATCATAGTAATACTAATTACTACAATTACCACTAATAATAAAATAAAACCCATAATTTAAAATTTTTTAATTTAACATATATTATTTAACACTCTACAAAAACACTATCAATAAAACTATAATAATGAATTATAATCAAAACTTGTACAATTAAAATGTGATTTCTCTAAACGTTCTTTTATTTTAGGTAAGAATTTTGCTGTAAACATAGGGTATAAAGAAAGTAATTGTTTAGAATTACTCAAGCGTAAATCTAAATAGTGACCATCATTTAATATACTAACTTTCACCCCAAAATGATCAAATACACTTATATTAGAATTAGCATCTATTTCATTATTAAAAATATCACTGTTACACATGTTATTAGTAAGTGCTTTAAAAGCATCACGCATAATAAATGTATCTCTACCAATATGCGCTAGATAAAATTTTCCACTTTTCATATTTTTAATTTATTAATTCGTTACTACTCCTTTATTACCCTACAAACTCATTTCATTCGATTACTCCGTAAAGATAATACTTTTATTTGATATAATCTAATTTTAGCAGTTAATTAATATTAAACTATTTACAATAATATAATTATGTTAAAATAACATGGTGGCCTTATGCCTATTTTAACTTATATTATAATTGTAAAAAAAGGCTACTTTCACAAGCAACCTTAATTAAGAGAGTAACAATCTAATGTTTTTATACAATTTTATTATATAAATTGAAAGCTTTTTACTTTATCAAAAATAGAAGGATCTATATATGTTAACCTAGCAGGTTCATTTTGCTTCTCTAATTCTTGATCTATCATAACATAATTTATTTAATTGTTTTTACTCTTTCTTTCTAACACCACAAAGATAATACTTTTATTTGATATAATCTAATTAATATAGTTAATTAATGTTATTATGTATACAGAAATTTATTACTTATCCAATAAATACCGAAATAGAATAAGCTAATAAGGGTAATTGAAATTAGGTATAAAATAGTTGTTTTCATTATTATATTAGTTTTAGTTCTTTTTTAAAGATTAGTTTAATTTGTTCTATTTTAGCATGTTCCATAAAACATTTTTCAGATAATAAATAACCATTAATATCTACAGCCTCCCATATATAGATAGATTGCTTATTGCTTTGGTATTTTTTTAAAGTAAATTGATATTCTTTTGTATCAATATTGTATACTTTAATTTCTTTTAAAACAGATGAAATTTTGTTTATCATATTATATACTATTATTTATTACTTCATAAAGATACTACTTTAAATTGATATAATCTAATTTTTAGGGGTTAATTAATGTTAAATTAATTATGATATTATATTGTTAAAATAATATAGAATCCTGTTACTTATTTTAACTTATATTATATTTATAAAAAATTAGAATAACTTTTTTTAATTATTCCAATTTTATATATAAATAATATTAGTCGTCAAACTCATCTTTATATACATGTGAGTCATGTACAATATAATCTGATAGATCCGTATATATTTCGGGGCTTTGTTCAACGTTATAAATAGAGCCTAACCATTTAACAAGATACATACTTTTACCTATTAAACTATTTCGACTTTCAATACCGATACGTGAACTACAGTGAGGGTATTTATTAATATTATCGACTTTTAACACATTCTCATCTGATAAGATTTTAACTCTTAAACTATTAAAATTATATTCCATACTTGTAAATTTATTTAAATTGTTGATTTTTTTATTACCGTATGATCTTCTTTATATTTTTGCCTATAAACATATTGTTTAATAATACTAAAGCGATCTATTTCATAACCAAAAGGGAAATGGACTAATATTTGATTAAACTCTTCTTTACTAACCTCAAAACCACTACCATAAGGTAACATTATTATTTTTTTCATAGCCCCCTATTTAAATTATTGTTCTTTTAAAATTTATCTTCAGGAAGATTAATAATGTAGTTAATTAAATTCGTAACTTTACTATTTCTCTTTATTAAATAATAACTAAAGTAAGAGATACCGCCCCAAACTAAACCACTTATAAATGAACCATTACAAAGGCTCAAAAGAGAATTTAAACCACCACAAATAACTAAACTACCTAATAATGAAGTGTAACCCCATACCAATAAAGAAAACCCTTTAAATACTATTTTTTTCATAATTTATTTTATTATTAAAATTTTACTACTATTCTTCTTTCTAACACTACAAAGATAAGAATTATAATTGAGGTACACAAATTAATTAACATTAATTAAACCTATTATAGATTTATAACCATTTCACTAACAGTATGATTATTAAGATTAGTTACCTCCATGTGAATTCTTCTGAAATATCTACCTTGCCATCCATAGAGTGTATTTGCTACACTTCTTGAATTTGATTTTAAAATATTAAGGCTATTAGCTTTTACAGTGCCAATATATTCATAATCTGAATCACTTTTTTTTATATGAAGATTTGCTTCATATTTGAATGTTGCTTCCATAATCAAAATTGTTATTTAGTTATATTATGTAATTTAAAAAAATTATCAATAAGTATAAAACCCTCTTCTTTGTGTTTCTTTGTCAACTTACTGTTATTAAATATTTCTATGTGATAACGTAAAAACCCGCCAAACGTTTTAAAATTATTAAGTATATCATAAGTTTTTTTATTTACATGCACTCGTAAAGTGGCATTATCCTTATTATTATTTGTTGAAATTAAAATTACCATACTTAAAGTTTATTATATTGTTACTAATTCTTTATCACCCTACAAAGATAAGAATAATAATTGAACTACACAAATTAATTAACATCATTTAATAAATTAATTATTATAGTTAAATAATGTTAAATTAATTACAGTAGCATAATTGTTAAAATAATAAGCACTACCTATATTTATTTTAACTTATATTAGATTAATGTAAAAAAACCCCTCCTATTCAAGAAGGGGTATGGAAAAGATAACGCCTAAAACCTTTACCCAATATTTATCTCTTTTGGTTTTTATTAAGTATCAAATGTAGGCGCATTCCACTTCTTAACTACAAACCTTTTTACCTCACCAATTATAAAGGAATAAATTTATTGGCTCAAGTCATTTCAATGAAGGTTAAGTACCTCAAATAAGTAAGGCTATTATATCCCTCTTAACTCACTTTAGCCCTGTTTTAAGTTTTACAACCTTTGATAGTCAAACATATTTTTTAACACACTACCAAAATACAAGATGCAAAGTATAAACATATATGTTTAAGGTACATACAACCTAGTTTTTTAATAGCCCTATCTATTCTAACAGCCATAAGAGACTTTTAACCTATGGTTTGGGACAAGTATTAGATAAACCAAATCTAATATTGGATAGTCTTATACAAAATTTATTATTAAATTACTTATACATTATTTTTTATTACATTGAAGGGGCTCTTATTCTCATAATATTTATTATTAAATTACTTATACATTATTATTCCACCATTTGCCTCAAAATCAACAGGAATAATATAATCCAAACCAGTTTTGTTTGAATAAGATTTTGCAGTAGCTTTTACCACTTTCTGGCTTACATTCATAACCTTTGAAATATTACCCACAATTGCTAATTGATTGTTAGCCTTATACTCCACAGTTCCGAAAATTACTTGTACCATAATCTTTATTTTATTAAATTGTTACTACTTCTTTCTAACCCTACAAAGATAAGGATAATAATTGAACTATACAAATTATTATACCTAATTAATGTTAATTATTTATTGAATTTTTTAAGGTAATAAAACATATATAAAGTAATGAAGTTGAAGCTAACCAGCATGTAAACATACCCATATAACGAGCATTTATTATCATAGGGGTTATATCCACATTGTTTGATAAAACAATAGTAAAATAAGCACCCAAAGAAGATAATACAACCAAAACCAAAATGCTAACAAATACTTCAATTAAAGTTTTCATAATCTTTATTTTATTTAATTGTTACTAATATTCTTATTTCTAACCCTACAAAGATAAGGTTTATATTCCATATACACAAATTAATATAGTTAATTAATGTTAATCATTTAAATAATTATCCATCAATTTATCATATTCAGATAAATTTTTAATAATATCATCTATACTTGTTTTAGGGATAGGGGTTGCGCCTATTAATATTGAATTAACCTTACCACTATCATATATTAATTTATGTTTAGAAAGGAAATAACCCGTATAACCAGTTAAAGATAAATAATATTCAAAACTATCTCTCGTACCTATTGTAATACTTATTAAATTATCCATTATTATTTTATTAAGTTAATTATCAAAATGTTCTATTATTTTGAAATCGGTGAAATAACATTTACCCGTATTAGTTTTAGAAATATGCTCTAAACCCCAATTACAAGTGTTAATATTCCCACAAATGGCAATATCTGTTTGGGGTACTATTTTATTTTGATACTCATATTCACACCCTTTTAAATAGTAAATTATCTCTTCACCATTTTTATTTAAACCTCGTGAAAGCTCGATAATTGGAAATTTATAATACCTAAACAAGTATTTTACTTCTTGACAAGTTTTATACTTCTCAAATTTTATGATTTTTAACATCGTACCATTTGTAATATCAAGTTCTTTACTATATGTATGTATAGCGCCATTAGTACCAAAATTTTCTGCAGGCTCAATATCTAATAATATATATCCCTTATCTTCCTGCTCTTTTATTCTTTTTTTAAAGAAATCTTCTAAAATTGGGTTATATTCCTTTGACCAATGACCAATAACCACTTGAGCGGATAACATATTTTCCAATGTTATCTTCTCCATACCAATATTCACTTGATATTTCACCATCTATAGTGTAAGAAATAAAATCTGCTTTTTGTAACGGTTTTGCACAACCTTTAAAAATAGCATCTGTACTATTATAAAAATTATCTCGAGTTATCATACTTATTAATTATTTAGTCATTACTACTGTTCTTATTTCTAACTCAACAAAGATAAGGATAATAATTGGGGTGTGCAAATTAATTAACATCATTTAATAATTTAATTACAATAGGTAAACAATGCTAAAATATATAATAGACCCGCATATTATTTTAACTTATATTAGATTAATTAAAAAACCCCTCCTATTCAAGAAGGGGTATGGAAAAGTGGCGTTTTATACCAATTGTAAACTCAAGTTCTTTCTAACACAACAAAGATAAGGCTTTTATTTGATATAAACTAATTTTAAGTATTAAATAATCTTAAACAATTAATATTAAAATGATAACTATCACCATTTATATGATCTATTTTAACCATTAATTCTTTAGTTTTATAGTGGCGGTATATTTTAGATATAATCCCATCCATATTGCCATAGCAACAATCAATAAATTTAACTTTTTGACCTATTTTGAACCCTGCTAATATTTCTAATTTAGCCATAATCTTTAATTATTTAGTCATTACCACTATTCTTCTTTCTAACACTACAAAGATAAGGATTATAATTGAGGTACACAAATTAATATAGTTAATTAATATTAAACTAATTAGTAATATAATAATGCTAAAATAATATGGAAAAGCCAACAATATTTTAACTTATATTATATTTGTAAAAAAATAACCCTACTTATTACGCAAGGTTATTTTTTATATCATTTAATAAATGTGCCCCTTAATAGCTTTATGATAGCATTTATTTGATAGATCACCGTTTACAGTGTTTAACCCCCTATCATTCAATAAATGTATTTGGAAATGGTTTCTACCATCATGATGGTAAGCAGTAACATCTAAATAACCATTAATTTGTTTAATACAAATATAATCCATATTATTACAAATTGAGCTTATTGCATCCAAAATACTTTTAAACTCTTTATGTACTTCATGCGTACCGTTCCATAGCCCCAACTTACCAATCGCCACACAATCAATATTATTAGCCGAATACTTAATATTACCTTTAAAATCTTCCCACCAAAAACTTATTTGTTCACTTACATACTCTTCCAAAGAAGGAAAAAAATTGGGTTCTGATAACTCTTTATCTTCTAAATAACTAGAAAGATAATCTTCATTATCTACATTACTATTATCAAATAAAATATTATTAATTCTCATAATTTTAATTATTAAATTGTTATTATTACTTCTTTATTACCCTACAAAGATAAGGATAATAATTGAGACCTGCAAATTAATTAACATTATTTAATAATTTAATTATATTTGTTAAAGTATATTATAACTCTAAATAAATGTTAAAATAAATAATGAAAAACTATGTTATTTTAACACTATAAATAACTTAATTAAATTAATATAGTTTAACACTAAATAATTTGTATTATCAATAATAAATCGTATCTTTACAGAGTAATAAAGAACAAGTAATAACAACAATAAGAAATAAGACTTATGGAAACAAAAATTCAAAACATGGTTAATCTTTTAAATGAAAGATTTGGGGATGGTAAAAGAGAGTATGCGTTTACAGAAGGTAGAAAGTATTTTAAGATATGGGAACAATCCCTATCTACAAATTCAAAAAGTGTTTATGCCTTTGTAGATAGGGAAGGGAATATTTACAAAGCTGCTTCAGTTAATGCGCCAGCTAAACATGTAAGGGGAACTGTAGATAATCCTTTAGCTTGTTGTGGTAGATATGGCGTAAACTATTTTAACATGAGTTAATATTAATTAAATAATGTTAAGGGGGTGTATAGGGGGCTACGTATCCCCCCTCTCCCCCTCTCCCCCATAGGGAGGGGGTGTATTTGGCAAAGGCTTTACCATATTTATCGTCCCAAAAAATTCCAGAAAAATTTTAAGATAATTTACATATTAATTTAGTTAATCTATTAAACTAATTCACCTCAAAAAAATTCCAGTAAAATTTTCCACAGAATCCCACATCATGTTAAACTATCTTAATTTATAAAAAATTCCAGAAAATTTTTTGGTATTTTAAAAAATAGTTGTTATATTTGCATTTAATTAAAAAGATAATATTGACGATTTATGATTAATAATAAAACAATGGTTGAGGAATATTTAAAATGTTATCAAGATAGTATTTACATGATTGAGAATTATTTTAAGATATAGAAGTATCTTTCAAATTATTACCAAAACAAAAAGAATTTTTAGAGAGTTTAACGAAGAATTAAGCAATAAAAAGATATTATTTAAAAATTTTGTTTAATAGATATAAAATATATAAAGGGCAGTTTGAATTCCTCTCCACCCTAAAGGATGGAGTTTCCTTCAAACATAATATATGAAAAAAATAAAAGAGTTGTTAGAGTTTCCTGAGCCATTAGAGTTAGTTGAGCATTTAAATAAGATTAAAATTTTAATTCCTCAAATAGATAGTATATATAATTCGCTTCAAAAAGAGGTTTTAATTGATGGTAATATTGGTGTAGAGGAATTATATACTAAAGAAGATAAATTATTAATAGGCGGTAAGGAATATACGTTATTCTCTCATATATATTTATCTTATAAGTTTTATAATAATCAGAAAATGACAGGTGCTCATGATAAAAAAGATTTATCAATTTCTATCAGTTCTTTTTTGAATGGTAGTAAAATAAGTAAGGAGAATTATTATATGAGTTTATTTCACGAGTTATCTCATATTTTTGAAGATGTTTATCTTTTTTATCCTAATGATTTAAATCGTGATTTAAAGTTATTAAATAATGAATTGAGTCAAAGATTAAATGTTTTGTTAACTTTATATCAGTTAACAAGGGAATATGAGGTTTTGGCTAATTTATGCGGTTTGTATGGTTCTTTACATGTTTTATATTCAGTTCAATTTAAGCCATATTTAAGTAAATGTAAAAACCATATATTATATACTGGTTATAAGAAAGATGTTCAAAAAATATGGAAACATATAACAGATGAAGAATATTATTTATTATATAAACATTATAATTATATAGGTAATATAAAAGATTTCAAGGAAGAATTTAGGCAACATATTAGTAATGGTATTAATTTATTTTTAGAGGTATCAGAGGAGATAAAAGAGTTCTATATAGATAATAGAAGTAATTAGCATTTTAGAGGTTTAAAAGATATTATGTTAGAATTTGAAAATAAAATAATTAATTTAGTTGAAACAAGAGGTGTTGCCAATGGTTCATATAAAAACCAAAGAATATTGGATAAAATGTTCAATGATATTCAAGGAATGTTAAAAGGTGAATATAATATTGATAAAGTATCTTATAGTTTTACTCAATGTTATACACTACAATGGTTACAAACTTTGATTTTGAGAGTTAACATTAATGATTATTCTTCAAAGGTTATGTTGGGGGATAGATATGGTTCGGGATCATATGAGCCTAAACCGCAACAAAAGATTTTAGATAATAAAAAAATGGATCGTGGTTTTATTACTTTAAATATATGTTCAATTAATGGTATATTAAATAAAAGAAGTTTTAACGTTAATTTATATCATGAATTAAACCATTGTTATGATGATTATAAAAGGACATTAAATAATAAAGTTGGTTTATACAATTTATCTATTAACTTAAATCAAAAGAATATTATGTATGGTTGTAGAAGTAGGGATAAAGATATTAAATATTTTTGTTATTTGAATTATATTTTATTTATCCCAACTGAATTTAATGCTTTAATATCATCAGTTTATTCTGATTTAAAAGCTATAAATTCCACATCATATAAAGAAGACATATTAAAAACTCAAGCTTATAAAGTTTATATATTGGATAGGGATACTATAATACCTCATTTAAAATCATTACCAATAAAAGAGTGGTTAAAATTTCAGCCATATATAACAAAACCTTTCCCACAAAATATAAATGATTGGGAATTATTTAAGAGCAAGTTTATACAAAAGAGTGAGCAAAATCTGATTGATTTATTTAAGAGGATGGGTAAAACCGCATCGTTATGGTATAATGAAATAGATTCACAGGTAAAAAAAGAAAATGTTAAATATGGTTTGGATATTGAGAGTTCAATATTTTAATTATAATTTTTGGTGGTTTAAATTATTACCCTTATATTTGTGAACTAATAAAAAGTTTATTTTAAAAATAATATTAGATATATGAAAATAAAAATTGAAGAAGATTTTAGGGGTTTAAAAAAGGGTGATGTTTATGATTTCGATATTGAGGGGAATAAACATATGATAATTGTTGGGGATAATGGTTGTGGGAAATCATCATTATTTATGGCACTGAGGGGTATTATTGATTCAGATAGAGACATTAAAAAATGGTCAATAAATAGCGATGTTGATAAGTTAAAGAAATATATTAGTATTGATCATTCTTTTGAAAAGATATTTTATTTGAATAGTGCCGATGAAGACCCCCAATCTTATAAAATGGCTTCATCAGCAACTGATTTTATAGATAATTTAGGCTATCAAACAATGAATTTAAGCCATGGTCAGCGTAATATGGCCTTATTAATCAATTTTTTAAAAACCATTATACCACAAATTACACCTAATAAAACGTTAATTATCTTAGATGAGCCTGATAAGGGGTTAGATTTAGAAAAACTATCTTTAATTAACAATAAAATTAAGTCTTTATGTGATATTAATAAGGTTTCGATTTTATTTGTGAGTCATAACCCTATATCTTTATTTTTTGTGGATGAAATTTATGATTTTAACAATAAGAAGATGTATGATAGTTCTTATTATATTCTTAAAAAAAGTGGTATATTATTAAAAAAGGAGTGTAATATTTTTGATATTAAAAAATAATAAGTTAAGTGTTTATGGTACAAGATATAGAGACAATTAAAATTGAAGTATTAAATAATTTTTTAATGTATGTAATAATTTAACTGATTCTAATAAGTTAAATTTGGATTTATATAATGCGTATCCCTCTGAGAATGGTACAATCATGGTAGATTTTGAATCTGGTGATAATATATTTTCATTAGAGATAGGTCGTACAAGAGTTAGTTATTATATTGAAATTAATAGTAAGCGTATTAAGCCACTAGGGTGTTTTTGATATAAGTGAAAAGAATTTTCGTTCAGCAGTAAAAGAATTAAATAGTGAACTTTCCGAATATTTTAATGCGGTTAATATAAATAAATTATAAAAAATGGAAAAGGTATATATTGTATGGGCTGGCACTTATTCTGACACACATATTGTCAGGATATTTAAATCAGGGCAAAAGGGCTGAAGAGTTTTGTAAAGCAAAAAATAGTCTTAAGGGTGAATATGATATTGATGATGGTGAATATAACGATCAATATAGTGATAATTATTATGTTTCTTCTTACGATATTGATGATGATAATGTAGATATTAGTATATGCACTGAAATTCACATGAGTTATGAACTTAAGGATGGGGTTTTTGAATATACCATTACTGAAAATATTAGGGGGAAGTAGATGAGCGTACAAGGCTTTATACTTGGGGTATAGATATTATTAGAGTATTAAATGATTGTCTTGATATTGATGGTGAGGTTGAAAGATTCAAGAAAGTTATTTTTGATAAATTAAAGCAAGTGACTTATATCAAAGAGGTGTTAGGTATTTCAGATATAGATGAAATAAATAAGATGTTATAATAGTTATGTTAAAAGATATATATAAATTTCTATTTCAGATTTCTAATTCAATTGGTGATACAATAACCGATCAACATTGGTTAGGTGCTTATAAATTAATGAAGTTAATTGAAGATAGTGAGTTGTTAAATGATGAAGTTATTAATAATATTAATGATAGCAGTAATAAAATAAAATTTTTAGCACAAAGAAAAGAAGGTATTACTATTAATAGTGATATGCTTCCTTATGATATTAGTGATTGTTTACATACACATAAAAGTGGTGCAATTAGTGATATAGAAACTTTATTTATTTTCTTTGTGGAGAATGTTTATTCGCCAGAGGAGTTTGATATATATGGCGGTGGCGATGAAGATAGTGATAATTATTGGAATTATACTGAATTAGAAAAATGTTTTGATAAATATTACCCTGGTGTTATTGATTATTTAATCAGTAATAATATAACTAAAATTAGATATATTAAAAATTAATTTATGAACATACATATAGATAAAGAGAAGTTTGATTATATTATGGATAATGCTGATATAGTTGGTAAGTTTATAATTGGTTCACGTTTATATGGTTTAAATGATAAAGATTCAGATTATGATTACCTTATAATTTATCATCCTTTTATTAATCAGGTTATTTCCCCTTTTGCCAATCATCATCAGTATCAATATAAAGATATAGAAAATAATATTGATTATAATTTGGTTGATGTAATTACATTTATTAAGAATTTGGTTTCTGGTGATAGTGTAATTAATTATGAAGTATTGTATTCCGCAGAATTTAAAGATAGTTCATTTGGTTGGTTATCAAATCACATAAAACACTTTAGGGACATATAATATATGTAAAAGTTATCTTGGGATGGCGAAAAGGGATTTAAATCATTTACATAAGAGAAAGAGTGAACAGGATAGACAGAGAGGTATATTACATATCCATAGGGCTTATCATTTTTCTGTAGATATTTTTAACGGTAATTTTGATCTTAACAGAACTTGTTTGAATGTGTTTAATAATTATAAGGATTATCCATTAAAAGATATTACAGAGTTTTAATTTAGTACTTGAAAATTTAGAAAAAATGTTTTAAATACTGCATTTGAGAGGAAAGAGATTGAAAGGTATTTGAGAGTTGACATTCAGAAATTGATAAGTAAGCAATTATGTTATTTTATGAAAATAAATCAGAAGCAAATTGATTTAGAAGATATATATGAAGCCAATAATAATGTTGAATTAAAATATAATTAAATAATATTATTTGAATATTAAATAAAAAATGAATAACTTTATATTATAATGTATAAAACAAATAAGAATAATATGGATACAGCTAAAATTATTGGTATAAATTTAAAATATTTAAGAATTCAAACAAAGG
>CAKZFC010000015.1:0-13924 GCA_936435175.1 Glyphotaelius pellucidus | reverse complement strand
CTCATATAGAAGATTTTTGTTAAACATAGATCATCTGACGAATATTTTTTAAATGTCTGGTCTATTATCTTTAACAATCTTCTATATCAATCACGCAGTTTAACAGAGTGTTTATTGAAATGGTATAAATCAGACACTCTGTCTCTGCGGGCCGAAAAAAGTTTTTGCAGTAATAGAAAATAAAAAAATGCAAAAACTTTTTAAGGCTTTTATATAAAAATAGACTACTGTTAAAAATTATTTTGGCCCGAAAGGATATATGAAACTCACATTAGAAAACCCAAACTATTCTGCTACAGTAGTTTACCCAAGTAAATTTGAAAAACATCCAAATGCGGATAGATTAAAAATTTATAATAAATTTGGATTAACCTGTATTGTAGATATAGATCAAAAAGAAAATGATCCGTGTATATTAATTTCTACTGAATGTCAGTTAGAACACGACTACATCTCAAATAGTAATATTTATAGACACTCTGAACTTAATAAGGACAAAAAAGTTACTGGCTACATACAAGACAATAGGAGAGTTAGAGCTGAGAAGTTAAGAGGAGTTATTAGTGATGGATTATTAATGCCACTGTCATCTCTTGATTATACAAAAGTTGATTTGTCAAAGTTAAAAGAAGGAGATTCTTTTGATACTATTGATGGTATTAAAATATTAAAGAAATACTCAAGAAGAGTTAAAATAAACGGGCAACCTGGTAGCAAGAAAATTAACAGAATTGGAAATATAATAGATAAAAAGATTTTTCAAGATTGGATTAGTACTCCTAAATTGTTTAGAGAACTAGACAAAATAGATATTGATAAAGAAATTATTATAACTACTAAGTTACATGGAACATCTGCAATAATTCAAAATGGACCAGTATTACATTTGCAAAATTGGTTTACCAAGCTTGTAAATAAGTTTATTCCAGTAGAGAAATACTATTATAAAGTAATTGGTTCTAGTCGCCATGTCGTTAAAGATAATGAGCTTCTTGAGAAATTAGATAGCAGTGGTTATTATGAAGAAAATATATGGTACAACTATCAAGTAGAATTAGAAGATGTTGTTCCAAAAGGATTTGTTGTTTATGGGGAAATCGTAGGTTTCTTAAAAACTGGAAAAACAAATTCAAAAAGATTTTACATATGATTGCAAGGATTGCAAAAATAAACTTTATGTTTATGCAATTGGAATAGTCACTCAAGACGGCAAAAGAATATTGGTTAGTTACGACCAGATGATTAGCCTTTGTGAAAATTGGGGATTGACTCCTGTTCCTCTTATTTGGAGAGGAAAAGTTAGTTCAATTGAAGAATTAGAAACAAAAGTTAATAGCTTATTAGAAAAGAACCTGTCCATTAGAGGGTTATAACACTCCAACGCTTTCGTCTTGGGGAAATAAAAAAGGTAAAGATATATGTGATGAGGGTGTGGTTGTATCACAATGGAATAAAAATTTAATGCCAGTTATTTTAAAAGCTAAGTCTAAAAAATTCTTAGAAAAAGAAACAAAAGATTTAGACCTAGAAGAGACAACAGACATTGAAGAAGAAGAATCATCATTGGAATAA
Source organism: Glyphotaelius pellucidus (assembly GCA_936435175.1). NCBI lineage: Eukaryota > Metazoa > Arthropoda > Insecta > Trichoptera > Limnephilidae > Glyphotaelius > Glyphotaelius pellucidus. The sequence goes on along the minus strand of CAKZFC010000015.1, from coordinate 12,352 downwards.
GCCATAACAAAACAAGACACTAACAGCAATAAAATATATTCAATTTATATAAATGTGTCTTCTTCTTTTCGTTATAATACAAGTTAAAATTGAGCAATGAAAATTGCTCTTTTTTTGTAGCTACTGTTAAAAATTAAATTGGCCCGCAATATGCAAAGTAAACTCTTCAACACAAGACCAATATATTTTATATATAAAGCAAGATGGTTTCAAGATACAGACTTAGATTATAACTCTACAGAGCTAACAAAGATTGAGTTAATTAAAGCTTATAACAATAAAGAAATTATAGCCAGAAGTTCTGGCTATTTAACAGAAAAAGGAATTGAGTTTGAATTAAAGTTTTCAACAAGAGGAAAAAAATTGGAAGACGCAATAGATTATTTTGTATATGAATATGAATTTGATTTTGAGTCTGTAGAAGAATTTGACATACTAAACAGTGAGGGCGAGGTTATGGTTGAGGTCAATTTAATAAAGGGAATATATAAAAATTATTAAAAATGATAAAGGTGAAAAAGTTAATAAAACTTTAAATGTATAATAGAAAGAAAATATGGAAAAAATAATTTGTTACGGAACACTTAGAAAAAATCAAGGAAATTGGAATCACTACTTAAAAGATCAGAAAGAAATAGGATCTTTTGTATTGTCTGTTCCATATTACATGGTTTCTCTTGGAGGATGTCCAGCTTTAATAAAAGATACCGAAAACCACAATATAGTTTTTGATGCTTTTGAAGTGGATGAAAAAGCGGCAAGAGGTGTTGATTGTCTTGAGGGTGGATATAAAAAAAACACAAATGAGACACCAGTTGGTGTGGCTTCATTTTATTATATGGAAGAAAATAATTACACAAAAAATCTTCCTCTCATAGAGGACGGTGATTGGGTTAATTATATTAACTAAGGACAAATTTATGTTGAAATTCACTAAAGCAAAAAGTTTTGTTAAAGGAACTGTTTTTGGGGTTAATTATAAACTTCCAGAAGATACGGTTTGGAAAAAATCCGCCTGTTGGGGAGAGTGTATAAGCAGAATTTTTGAAGAAAAAAAAGTAGTTAATAACTTTGAAGTTAGATACTTAATTATAAAAAATGAACAGTATTTTGAAAGAAAACCCTAAAGCATATTGTTTTCTTAGTTTTGAAGAAATAAATACTTATTATAAGAGCTTAACAGAAATCTTTAATTTTATTTTTTCAATTCAAACTACTGATTGGGGTGATTTTGAAGTTACTTTAAGATTAAACGGAAATAGAAATCAGGTTAGAACTCTTTTAATTATATTAAAAGCAGTACACGAAAGCTTGTTATCACTGGCTGTTAAAGAAGCTTTAAATATATATTATGCAAACTTGTTTCCAGACTTATGCTTATTTCAAATATATCTTCTTGTGAAAAGTTTTTTATTTAGGTAATTATACTGATCACGATTTAGCGAGTGGCAATGTTAAAGAGATTAAGCCCAAAAGCATATTATTATAATCGTTTTTTAAATTATAACGATACAACTTTTAATTTCATAAATAATTCAAAATCAAGAAATAAAATGTTCATAAATAAGAATAATATTACTGACTATCATATCAGGAGGGTTTTGAACAATAAGTTTTTAAAGGGCAGAATATCAGATTTAAAACAATATTATAACAGTTTTGTACAAAAAGAAGAATTTGGCTTAATACTAAATTTAGGTCAAAAATGTTTTCTTAAAAAACAAATAAAAAATAAATTATGTTGGGATGAAAAGATAAGAAAAGAATTAGAAGGTAAAGAGTTGGTAATTAAATCTTATAAAGAGGGTTATTATCTTGTTGATGGATGCAAATATTTACTACACCAAGATTGGTTAGAGGCTCCGCCGTTTATTAAAAAAGCAATTTCACCTGGATCTATTGTTAAAATAAAAGATTATTTTTGGGAAATAAAAACAGAGAAGAATATTGGGTATGGACCTTCTATGATGGAACATGCAGGAAAAACAACAACAGTAAAAAATATTTCCCCACGTAATGGCGTTGTCTATTTAGAATTAGATGATGGGTGTTGGAATTGGGCCACTGAATGGCTTGAAATTATTTAATTAGAAAGAGAAACATATGTTAGAAAATTATACAATTGGTACAGACGTTGAATTAATGGTCTTAAAAAAAGACAAATTAATAAGTACGGAAAATATTATTCCAGGAAATAAACAATTTCCCTGGCCTGTTCTTGAAAATTTAGGAAAAGGATATTATATTCAAAAAGATAATGTAACTTTAGAATTTAATGTTCCCGCAACTAATAATAAAGTTGATTTTATATCTGTCCATGAAAATATGGTTGATTATATTAGTTCTTATTTATCCGCAATAAATGAAGAATATAAACCACTCATATATGCTTCTGGTCATTTTGATCCAGAGTATACTGACAGTGTATGGGGATCAACTTTTGGATGCGATCCAGATTATTGTGCTTGGAATGATGGAGAACCTAACCCAAAGCCAGAGTCTGACGATAAAACACTAAGAACTACTGGATTTCATATTCATATTGGGCATGAATCTTTAAAAAATAAAGAGTTTGCAAAACAATTAATAAAAGCTTTTGATTTATACTTAGGTTTACCAAGTATAATTATTGATCCAGACAATGAAAGAAGAGTATTGTATGGAAAGGCTGGTGCATATAGAATGCATGACCCAGAAACAGAATTTGCAGGAGTTGAGTATAGAACGCTGTCTGGTTATTTTTTAAATAACACAGAGTGGATTTATAATCAAGTTGAGAAAGCAATAGAGAATATGCAAATGGAAGTTAATCCACTTGTACAAGAATTAATTAATAATAACGACCAAGATGGTGCTAGAAAATTTCTAGAAGAGAACAGCATTTCTTGGTAGAAAAAAAATAATATGCCTAATACCATTGTAATTAAGCCAGCTGGCGAAGAAATTCCAAAAAAAGAAATACTAGAAAAAATTGCTAGTAAAACTACTGATGGCGTAGGTTTTGCGTTTAATTACGATGGTAAGGTTAAATATTATCGTGGGTTTGAAAATTTTGATACTTTTTGGGAAATTTTTTGAACCAATATCAGAAGAATTAGACTTAGTTAGCTCAACCGTTATTTTCCACGTTAGAGACTCTTTTTTAAACAGGTCCATAGAAAATACTCAGCCACTTATGATTTCTGAAAACTATAAAGATTACAATACTTTTGCTGGAGAACAGATTTAGTTGTTGCATTTTCTGGAATAGGAACTGTTTCTGGAGACACAAATTACAGTACATCTATTAGATTTACAAAAAAATACTTATATCCATTTAAAAAAATAAATAATAATTTTTATAATGACGATGGTTTTTTAAATTTCATAGAAAAAAGAGTAATAGATGCGTTTGCTTGCAAGACTGTATTTTTAGACGGAGAGGGAATATATAAAACAATTGGAAACTTTTTAGAAAAAGATGGAATTAAATATAGCTCACTTGATTTTGACAGACCTGTTTATGACGGTAGTTACTATGCTAATTATAATTTTGGAAAAAACAATAATTATTATAGCAACATAAATAAACAAAAAAAAGCGAGAGATATTTTTAATAATCCGAAATCTGATAGTGGACTAGATAGAATAACTAAAGAGTTGTCTAGTGAAGTTTTACTTTTAAATAAAAAAGAGAAATTAATTATTAATGGTGGTAATTATTGGACTCCAATTAATGGACATAGAAGATTTATTTGTACTGGTGCACAATATAAAAAAATAATTGCAGACTCACTGGGCTTAGATGATGATTTAGGAATATTTCCTACTGATGATATAACATTTATGACAGAAAGTTTTGATTTAAACAAACACCTAACTCTTTATGATTTAGATTATACAAGTGCTAGCTTTTGGAATAATGAAAAATGGGTGGAAATAAATGAATGTAAATGTAAAAGAATTTTTATAGATGAACAAGGTTATGTTTGGACGATTAATGGAAGAGAAACTGCGGTTACTTATCGTGGAGACTGGACTATTTTAGATGAAAGTGGTTTGCCGATAAATCATGATATAGATGATATTGATTTTAACAGTAAAGAATATCAAGATTATAATGGTGGAGAATATAAAAATTATAGAGAGTACAAAGTATGACAGAATGTGTATTTTGCAAAAAAAGCGATAAAACAGTTAATAAAAACTATCTAAATAAAGACTTGTTTATTTATGCACATGAAAAATGTTTTACAAGAAGAGATTACTCCAAGTGTATATTTTGCAATAAGTGGAGTCAGAGTGAGTATTCATTACATATTAATGTTGATAACAAACATGAAACTTCATGTGCTTTATGTGCAGGAAAAAAGTTAAAGTTTGAAGAGATATTAAAATGTGATGTCTGTGAAAAACTATTTTATTCTGGAACTAACCAAATAAAATATGACTTGTCAAAGGATAGTAATTTATGTCCTTATTGTTCTGAGGGTAATCCAGAAAATTATAGCTATAGCCATCGTGGAGACTGGGGAGCAGTTCAGCAATATAATTTTAAGTGTAAAAACAAATTATTTCCTAGAGCTAAAAATGATGGTTTATTTTTAGGCGTTGAAATTGAAATTGATGGCGGTGGAGAAAGTGACTCTAAGTCAAGGGAGTTAATATCAATACTTGGCAAAGAGCATGTTTATGCAAAGCACGATGGAAGTTTAGATATAAATGGCAAAAATTCTGGAGTTGAGTTGGTAACACAACCTATGTCTTTAAATTATCATAATTCCTTAAAGGATAAATATGATTTAATGTTTAAAAGAGCAAAAGAATTAGGCTATATGGCTGATGATATTACTACTTGTGGATTACACATACATATGTCTAAAGGATTTTTTGGTCAGGAAAAAGAAGAATATAGAATAAATGCAAGTAAAATGGTATATATAGTAGAAAGATTTTGGTTGGAAATATTAAAATTTTCTAGAAGAACTCCAAGACCAGTTATAGAGCAGTGTGCAAAACACGAGTCAGACTATCGTACTCATAAAAATAAATATAAGTTTTCTCAAAAAGAGATATTAGATCTTCATTCTAGGAACAGAAAGAAAAATAAATATCACAGCTTAAACTTAATTCCTAATTATACAATAGAGTTAAGATTGTTAAAGGGCACGATGAAAACAAATATATTTTTTGCATATATTCAGTTTTGTGATACTTTGGCTCGCAAGGTAAAGAAATGTTCATTATCTCAATTGAAATATATAACTTGGGAAGAGTTGGTAAAAAGTAATCACGAAGAATTAAATGCTTACTTAAAAGAAGCAAAGTTGGACAAGCAATCAGAAATTAATAAATGGAAACCAAAAATGGCTAATATTTATAAAAAAGGTGAAAGCAGTCTTGTAAAGAATATGTCTCGTAGAGGAAGATTTCAATACCCTTCTGACCTCAACAAAGAAACCTATGAAGAAAGAATAGCTAGACGTGCTAGAGAAAATTTCATCTTGAATAGACGTTTAGTAAAAAAAGTAAAAAAGAATAGTATTTAATATGTGTGTAATAATAGCAAAACCAATAGGGGAATCAATCCCTGATATGTCAGTTTTCCACTATTCGTTTATAAAAAACCCTGATGGTGCAGGAATAACGTATGCCTATCAAGGAAAAGTTCAGGTATTAAAAGGTTTTATGAGTTGGAAGTCTTTTAAAAATAAAATTAAAAGATTAAAGAAAACCTTGCCTATATTAGAAGTGGGAATGGTATTTCATTTTAGAGTTACTACTGGTGGTGGTGTTACAATGGGTAATTGTCATCCTTATGTTATATCTAGTGAAGATGAGAGATTGACTAGAATTAATGAGGTTGATGAGTTATCTTTTTGTCAGAATGGAATTATTAGATGTTGTAATGGTAATTTCAGACTAAATGACACTGCTGTTTTTACTAGAGATTATCTTTCTGAAATACAAGCACTAGATAAAGAATTTTATAAAAATAAATATTGGAGATCTATTATAAAGGACTTGATCCAAACTGATACAAGGTGTAAGGCGTGTTTCTTAGACAAGGATGGCAAGATTTGGTATGTTGGTGATTTTTATGAAGAACACGGACTATTTTACAGTAACCAATCTTATATAAATTCTTTTAGAGAATGTAATGTAATTAAGTCTCCTAAAGAAAAAGATTTAGTGCCTATGACAAAATTTACTGATGTTGCATATTTTTGGAATGATCAGTTAAGAACTTGGAAACTTCTATTTGATATAGGGAATGTTTATGTAGACGATAGATTTCATAGTTGGCACAGAACTATAGATAGTAAAAATAAAATTAACTGGGTGGCTTATGGAGGGTTAAGTATATTTAATAAAAAAAATAAACCAATATTGGATTTTAATAGCTTGAATGGAGACGTAATTATAAATATGGAAAACTCTATAAGATATTAAATATTTTTAATTAGAAAGATTACTATGAGTAAAAAGAAGAAAAAGAAAAAAGAGAAAAAACAAAGGGCTAGACTTCAACTGCCATCAGCAGAACCAGTAGAGGTTACTGAATTTAATCTTGACAACTTTTTTGGTGATGAAATAGTTTTAACAAATGATGTTTTAGCTGGAGTACCAACAAGAAGAGGGATGATTTTAAGTGGGAATGTACCAGCTGGCAGAAAAAATTGGGACAACTTTACAAAAGCAGTAAGTAAAGACATTGGAGAAATGATTTATTTAAAGCAGGGAGTTTGGGCTGTTGAGACTTGGCACTTAACTGTTAAAGAGGCAGTTAAGAATTATGGAAAAATTTTACGATGTAAGGTAGGTCCTCTAGGCGGTCACAAAACTACAACTTTTTCAAAAGACAAGAAGAAAACATTAGAGTTCTCTTCTAAGTTAGTAGATGGAAGATTAGGTAATGGGCTAGAAAAAAATCTTTATTGGGATAAGTTTGAAGAAATAATGGAGAAATAATGTATCTTTTAGTATATAGAACAATTGGTTTTGGTCGTGAGCAAGAAGTTAAATCAAAATCACGAGCAGAGCTTATACAAGACTTTGTTATAAAAATACATTCTGGTGAATATGGATATGTTGGTCTCTTTAAAAAAGATATTATAAGTGATCCAGTAATAATTGCCGAATATGGCAAAAGAAGTTAATTAATAATTAAGATAATTGTCTTATTAAAATTATATTTTAAGTACCTAAATATTTAGATTATAATTAAATAAGACAATTGTCTTAAAAAATATAAATAAAAGAAAGGAATGCTACTATGACAAAAACTAGAGCTTCAGAAAATTTTGGAACCATTTTCCAAGAGACCTTAGATAAGGATCTTAAAACAATGGTGGACGCAGATTATATTACTCCTAGTGGTACAATCAAACAAAGTTTGATTAACGCCGCTACTCAGTATTTGTACTTGCAAGACGAGAGCTTCAAGGCATACATTCTCAAAAGAGCAAATGAAAAACTTGCTAAAGATGAGAAAAAAGGCGTCTGCAATTGTATCTCTGAAGATTAATTTCTAAGAGATTAAATCTTGTAGATTTTTAAGGGGACAATCTTTGTCCTCTTAAAAAGTCTGATAAGAAATTTATTAGACTATTAATAACTAAAATGCTTTTATTGTTTTGATTACCTATATAATTAAAATATGAAAGCATTTTAGTAAAAATAGAAATAAAAGAAAGGAATGCTACTATGACAAAAACTAGAGCTTCAGAAAATTTTGGAACCATTTTCCAAGAGACCTTAGATAAGGATCTTAAAACAATGGTAGATGCTGAGTATATTACTTCCAGTGGTTCTATTAAAGATAGCTTGATCAATGCAGCTACACAATATTTGTATCTTAAAGATAGCAAATTCAAAGCATACATTCTCAAAAGAGCGAATGAAAAGCTTGATAAAGAGGATAATAAAACTAGCAAAAGTGTTTCTGCTGAATAAATTAGCTAGAAACTAAATCTTGTAGATTTTTAAGGGGACAATCTTTGTCCTCTTAAAAAGTCTGATAAGAAGAGGCCATATTATAACTCTTACCATAGACTTAGTATTCTATGAGGTAAGGTATAATACCAATTTGAAGACCTGAAGTTAATTAATCTATGCTGGAATAAGACAGAAAAAGAAAAGTTTGCCGTCAAAAAACTATTTAAGGTTAAGTAGTTAGTTTCCCTCCAAAGGAAAACAGCGGTTAAACCAACAAAATGACATACAAACGCCTTTTAAATATTAAAATTTAACAAAATTTTAAAGGTATAAATATACACACTGTTAGTTTTAACATACTAATAATATACATTTAGAGGTAGCAATAACCGTTTGTTAAAATCCCGATATACGCCACAACGTAATTACTGGCTATGGATTGTTGTGTAGAATGAAATTTTCTACTAGATTATGAGACTGATACTATTTTTTCCAATATTTATAAAAATATTGGTGCTTTTATGTGGTGTTTTAAAGAAAAAAAAACCGTTAGTCAAAATAACTAATGTTTACTAGTAGCAGAAACGTGTTCTGTATTTATCTTTCATTTAAGATAAACTTCCTTATTGGAAGTGTGGAGTCAAAGCCCACCTAGTAATTATTGAAAATTATTTATTAGGTTTTAAAAAATATTATGTTAAAAATAAGAGATTTGGTTATCTTAAAAAATACAAAAAAAATATCTGATAAAGTCTGGGAGAATACTATTTGGGAGATATCTTATTTAACAAAAGAATCAGTTTCAATCAATAATCAATGTGTTAATATGACGGTTTCATATAATGATGTAGAAAAAATTGATTGTGGTTTTGAGTTTGTGTTATCTGAACAATCACATTATCTAAAATATGTTTGGAAAAATATTAAAAGAAATCCAACATTGTTTGATATACTTCATTGGTATAAACCATTTAGCCATATTCCAATGGAATATAGATTTATTAGTTTGGAATATAAACCAGACAAAAGATTTTGGGCTTTTATTGAAAATCCTTTTGAAAAGGATATAGAAATAGATTTTTCCAGAGCTGGGATTATATCAAAGGCTATAACTAAAAATTTAAAAATAATTAAAGCTACAAATTCCAGAAACGAAATATTAATTAGACCACTAGTTAATATTACAAATAAAAGATTCAGCTGTGTTTCTCATAAAACAGTTGATGAACAAAGTGAATATTTAATTGAACTATATTCTAAGTATGATGATTTAGATCATTTAGAATTAATAAACATAGAGAAAAAGCTACAAAATATTAGAGAGCTTTGTAAAAACATTTAAAAATATTATAAAAATCAACAATGAAAATGGAGAATAAATGGATATCAATACTTACTTTAAATATATAAAGAGACAATATCCTCCATTGTCAAAAGAAGAAATAAATAATCTTTTTGAAATTGCATATCAAGGAGATATAGATGCTAGAAACAAATTGATAAACCATCATTTGTATTTAGGCATATATCATCTGCACAAAAACAATTTTGATGGAGACGATTTCATTCAAGAGTTCAGTAAAAAATTAATAAGTGTTATAGACGGGTTAATTAAAAGAAAAGCTTTTAACCCAGAATTTGGTATTGGTTCTTATGCTTCTAAGTTTATTGCATTGACAGCAATGAGTAGACTAAAATCTTTTAACAGAGTGTATAGATTACCTCCTCCCGCAGAGAATGATTTAGGGATTATAAATAAGGCGTGTAATATTCTTGAAAATAAGAAAAAACAAATAACTCCGAGAAGAATAAATAAAACAATAGAAGAATATGATCTTAGACCAAATGGAAAACTATTTAAAGAAGATTATATTAGAGACTTAATTAATTCTGCTAGATGTGGATATAAGGCAGAAATACCAAAAGATGAAAACGATAAAGATATCTGGGAGCCTGGATTTGATTATTCAGAAAGCGATACTAAAGATATGGATTACCAAATTTTAATTGATGTTGTTACCGAAACAATAAAAAATAACTTTTGTGAAAGAGACCAAAAAATAATTATTGGGAAGTTATTAAAAGAAAAAGATTTAGAAACTCTTCAAGAAGAAACAGATATAACAAAAGCTAGGATATGCCAAGTTCAAAAGGCAGGGATGAAAGCCTTGCGTGAGAATTCAGAAATAATAAAATTGAAACTTTCAACAGAAGATTATAGATAAAAATTATGTTCAAAAAACAAAAACTTTTAATGCTACGTGGTATTTCAAACTCTGGAAAAAGTACCTTTTGTAAAGAGTGGGTAAATGTTTCAAAAAAAATAGTCAGACTTAACAAGGACTCTATAAGATCACTCTTGTTTTTGAATTTAAATTGGGACAAAAATGCAGAAAGCTTAACAAAAAAGACAGAACTTCATATAGCAGAAATGCTTGCAAAGAATGGATACTCAATAATTGTAGATGATACAAACCTAAATAAGTCATACAGAAATATTTGGGCAAAGTTTGCCGAAGATAATGGAATGGAATTTGAGGTAAAGCAGTTTGATATTGATCCAGAAGAAGCAATAAGTAGAAGCCATAAAAGAACAACACAGGATTTTGTTTCTGATGAATCAATTATGGAACAATTTAAAGCCATTAGTAAAAATATTATTTAAGAAAAAAATATATGTTTCAAATTCCAGAAGAAGAAGGAAAAAATTTATACATTGTTGCGGATATGCACTTATCACATAAAAAAATTTGTGGAGAGTTTGCAGATAGACCTAACGGTTATGAAGAAATAATATTAAATGAAATTGACCTTGTTGCAAATAAAGATAATTGTTTGCTTAATTTAGGAGATTTAACCTTTGGAGAACCAAATCAAAAAGAAAAAAATACTATTGCTTACACAAAAATAAGTAATAAGTTTAATAAACATTATTATTGTGCTGGTAATCACGACTATAAAATTAATCCTATTTATCCAACTCAAAAAGATTTAGAATCTGGGGAACCAAGACCTTATATGCATATCTTGAATGGAGAAAAGCAATTTAAGTATGCTATCTTATATAGAGGTAAAAAGATTCTCTTTACACACTTGCCACAACCATCTGAGGAGTTTCCTGATTTTGACATATTGGTTCACGCTCATTGCCATACTGTAAAAGGGATATGTAGCGACAAACCAGAAAACAGAATACAGCAAAATAAAGATATATTTACCGACAAACACTTTTTAATATCTATGGAGTATTCTAGCTTAAAGCCTATTATGCTAGATGAGTTGATAGATAACCCTGATAAGTTTAGAGTTAATAGTTTAATATCTAAGTTTTTATCTGGTGAGATAGGTGATTCTTGGCCACAAATTAAATAACCTGCGGGCCGAAATAATTTTTAACAGTAACGACTACAGCAAAAACTTTTTTCGGCTCGCTTAATTTTAAAAAAAATAATAGTATAATATGTATATATGATTGAAACACTTAACACTTATAGAATAAAATTAAAATCTGGAGCAATAGAAATTCCCTTTAAGCTACCTGCTGACGCTAGAATAGCATTTATTGGAACAGCTAGTGTTACAGATGTTAATGAAAGCTCTAACCAAGATGGAACAAAAACATATACATCTGTTGCACAAATAGAAATACTAGAGGCAAAAGAATCAGATTCAAATATGCCCATAGTTAAAACTGCCTTAATGGGCAAAACACAACACCAAAAAATTAGAGACAAAATATATATTCTTTCTCAAGAAGAAGGAATTAGTAAGTCTGATTTTAATAATTACTATAATAACTGGCAAAGAAAATTTGAAGATATAATTGATGATGAATTAGAAAAGAATAAATAAATATGTGTCCAACAAAACAACAAGAACTTAATGAACTAAATAAATCTGGCAAGATGTTAATGCAATCATTTACAGAAGACTCAATTGTTGATGGAGATGGTCTTAGAGATGTAATTTGGTTTAATTACTGTAGGCATCATTGTAGTGGTTGTCACAACACTGAGACTTGGGAGGCAGACCAAACTAAAGAAATTAATATAAGTGATGTTTGTAATTTGATAAAAAATAATATTACACTGAGTGGCGGAGACCCTATTTTCCAAGCTTTAGCTTCAATAGAATTAGCCAAAAATGCTCATTCAAAAGGATTTAATGTTTGGATGTGGAGCGGTGCATACATAGATCAAATAAAATGTGGATTGTATGGAGAAAATGCAACAGAGTTATTAAAGCATATAGATGTTTTAGTTGATGGTAGATTTGTAGAAAAATTAAAAGATACATCTGTAAATAATAATTTTAGAGGTAGTCTTAATCAGAAGATATGGAAATTAAATAATGGCGAGATTGTTGAAGAGCTTTACCCTAATGGCTTTGATAGAAATAACTACGAGTTAGTTTCTAATCCGTTTTGCGTCTAGCA
>CAKZFC010000013.1:0-18716 GCA_936435175.1 Glyphotaelius pellucidus | reverse complement strand
CTCGGGTAATAATTATTCTTCTGTTTTTGAAATTTCCCGCCCTTTTTCAAAAAACTCATAGCTTTTTGCTTTTTTCATAGGACAAATTGCTTCTCCTTAAACTACTGGAGCGATCCGCTATATGATCGATCTTCAGTTTGGAAATTTCCCACCCTTTTTCAAAAAATCATAGCTTTGGCTATTTTCATAGTACATCATGCTTCTACTAAAACAACTGGAGCGATCCGCTGTAAAATCGATCTCAATCTTGAACGCTCGGGTATAAATTAATCTTCTGTTTTTGAAATTTCCCCCCCTTTTTCAAAAAAATCATAGCTTTTTGCTTTTTTCATAGGACAAAATGCTTCTCCTTAAACAACTGGAGCCATCCGCTATATGATCGATCTTCGGTTTGGAAATTTCCCACCCTTTTTCAAAAAATCATTGCTTTGGCTATTTTCATAGGACATCATGCTTCTCCTTACACTTTTCGAGCGATCCGCTATTTAATCGATCTCAATCTTTAACGCTCGGGTATTTATTATTATACGGTTTTTGAAATTCCCCACCCTTTTTCAAAAAAATCATCGCTTTTTGCTTTTTTCATAGGACAAAATGTTTCTCCTTAAAGTACTGGAGCGATCCGCTATATGATCGATCTTCGGTTTGGAAATTTACCGCCCTTTTTCAAAAAATCATAGCTTTTTGCTATTTCCAAAGGACATCATGCTTCTCCTTAAACTACTAGAGCGATCCGATATATAATCGATCGTAATATTGAACGCTCGTGTATTTATATTTCTTCGGTTTTTTGAAATTTCCCGCCCTTTTTCAAAAAATCAGAGCTTTTTGCTATTTTCATAGGACATCATGCTTCTACTAAAACAACTGGAGCGATCCGCTGTATAATCGATCTCAATCTTGAGCGCTCGGGTATTAATTACTCTTCTGTTTTTGAAATTTCCCACCCTTTTTCAAAAAAATCATAGCTTTTTGCTATTTTCATAGGACATCATGCTTTTCCTTAAACTACTGGAGCGATCCGCTATATGATCGATCTCATTCTGGAATGCTCGGGAATTTATAATTCTTCGGTTTTTTAAATTCCCCGCCCTTTTTAAAAAATTCATAGCTTTTTGCTATTTTCAATTGACATCATGCTGCTCCTTAAACTACTAGAGCGATCCGCTTTAAAATCGATCTCAATCTTGAACGCTCGGGAATTTATTATTCTTCGGTTTTATCAATTTCCCGCCCTTTTTAAAAAATTCATAGCTTTTTGCTATTTTCATGTCATGGTTCTTCTAAAACGACTGGAGCGCTCAGCTATATGATCGATCTCATTCTTGAACCCTCGGGATTAAATAATTCTTCGGTTTTTAAATTTCCCCCCCTTTTTCAAAAAAATCAAAGCTTTCTGCTATTTTCATAAGAAAAAATGCTTTTCCTTAAACTACTGGAGCGATCTGCTATATGATCGATCTCATTCTGGAATGCTCGGGAATTTATAATTCTTCGGTTTTTTAAATTCCCCGCCCTTTTTAAAAAATTCATAGCTTTTTGCTATTTTCATGTCATGGTTCTTCTAAAACGACTGGAGCGCTCAGCTATATGATCGATCTCATTCTTGAACCCTCGGGATTAAATAATTCTTCGGTTTTTAAATTTCCCCCCCTTTTTCAAAAAAATCAAAGCTTTCTGCTATTTTCATAGGACAAAATGCTTTTCCTTAAACTACTGGAGCGATCCGCTATATGATCGATCTCATTCTTGAATGCTCGGGAATTTATAATTCTTCGGTTTTTTAAATTCCCCGCCCTTTTTCAAAAAATCAAAGCTTTTTCCTTTTTTCGAAGGACAAAATGCTTTTCCTTAAACTACTGGAACGATCCGCTTTAAAATCGATCTCAATCTTGAACGCTCGGGTATTAATTACTCTTCTGTTTTTGAAATTTCCCACCCTTTTTCTAAAAAATCTTAGCTTTTTGCTTTTTTCATAAGAAAAAATGCTTCTCCTTAAAGTACTGGAGCGATCCGCTCTATGATCGCTCTTCGGTTTGGAAATTTCCCGCCCATTTTCAAAAAATCAGAGCTTTTTTCTATTTTCATAGGACATCATGCTTCTACTAAAACAACTGGAGCGATCCGCTATATAATCGATCTCAATCTTGAACGCTCGGGTATTAATTATTCTTCTGTTTTTGAAATTTCCCACCCTTTTTCAAAAAACTCATAGCTTTTTGCTTTTTTCATAGGACAAATTGCTTCTCCTTAAACTACTGGAGCGATCCGCTATATGATCGATCTTCAGTTTGGAAATTTCCCACCCTTTTTCAAAAAAATCATAGCTTTGGCTATTTTCATAGTACATCATGCTTCTACTAAAACAACTGGAGCGATCGGCTGTAAAATCGATCTCAATCTTGAACGCTCGGGTATAAATTAATCTTCTGTTTTTGAAATTTCCCCCCCTTTTTCAAAAAAATCATAGCTTTTTGCTTTTTTCATAGGACAAAATGCTTCTCCTTAAACAACTGGAGCCATCCGCTATATGATCGATCTTCGGTTTGGAAATTTCCCACCCTTTTTCAAAAAATCATTGCTTTGGCTATTTTCATAGGACATCATGCTTCTCCTTATACTTTTCGAGCGATCCGCTATTTAATCGATCTCAATCTTTAACGCTCGGGTATTTATTATTATACGGTTTTTGAAATTTCCCACCCTTTTTCAAAAAAATCATCGCTTTTTGCTTTTTTCATACGACAAAATGTTTCTCCTTAAAGTACTGGAGCGATCCGCTATATGATCGATCTTCGGTTTGGAAATTTACCGCCCTTTTTCAAAAAATCATAGCTTTTTGCTATTTCCAAAGGACATCATGCTTCTCCTTAAACTACTAGAGCGATCCGATATATAATCGATCGTAATATTGAACGCTCGTGTATTTATAATTCTTCGGTTTTTTGAAATTTCCCGCCCTTTTTCAAAAAATCAGAGCTTTTTGCTATTTTCATAGGACATCATGCTTCTACTAAAACAACTGGAGCGATCCGCTGTATAATAGATCTCAATCTTGAGCGCTCGGGTATTAATTACTCTTCTGTTTTTGAAATTTCCCACCCTTTTTCAAAAAAATCATAGCTTTTTGCTATTTTCATAGGACATCATGCTTTTCCTTAAACTACTGGAGCGATCTGCTATATGATCGATCTCATTCTGGAATGCTCGGGAATTTATAATTCTTCGGTTTTTTAAATTCCCCGCCCTTTTTAAAAAATTCATAGCTTTTTGCTATTTTCATGTCATGGTTCTTCTAAAACGACTGGAGCGCTCAGCTATATGATCGATCTCATTCTTGAACCCTCGGGATTAAATAATTCTTCGGTTTTTAAATTTCCCCCCCTTTTTCAAAAAAATCAAAGCTTTCTGCTATTTTCATAGGACAAAATGCTTTTCCTTAAACTACTGGAGCGATCCGCTATATGATCGATCTCATTCTTGAATGCTCGGGAATTTATAAATCTTCGGTTTTTTAAATTCCCCGCCCTTTTTCAAAAAATCAAAGCTTTTTGCTTTTTTCAAAGGACAAAATGCTTTTCCTTAAACTACTGGAACGATCCGCTTTAAAATCGATCTCAATCTTGAACGCTCGGGTATTAATTACTCTTCTGTTTTTGAAATTTCCCACCCTTTTTCAAAAAAATCATAGCTTTTTGCTTTTTTCATAAGAAAAAATGCTTCTCTTTAAAGTACTGGAGCGATCCGCTCTATGATCGCTCTTCGGTTTGGAAATTTCCCGCCCATTTTCAAAAAATCAGAGCTTTTTGCTATTTTCATAGGACATCATGCTTCTACTAAAACAACTGGAGCGATCCGCTATATAATCGATCTCAATCTTGAACGCTCGGGTATTAATTATTCTTCTGTTTTTGAAATTTCCCGCCCTTTTTCAAAAAACTCATAGCTTTTTGCTTTTTTCATAGGACAAATTGCTTCTCCTTAAACTACTGGAGCGATCCGCTATATGATCGATCTTCGGTTTGGAAATTTCCCACCCTTTTTCAAAAAATCATAGCTTTGGCTATTTTCATAGTACATCATGCTTCTACTAAAACAACTGGAGCGA
This sequence comes from Glyphotaelius pellucidus, assembly GCA_936435175.1. Classification (NCBI taxonomy): domain Eukaryota; kingdom Metazoa; phylum Arthropoda; class Insecta; order Trichoptera; family Limnephilidae; genus Glyphotaelius; species Glyphotaelius pellucidus. Next base: position 14,608 of record CAKZFC010000013.1, on the reverse strand, counting down.
TCCCCTGTATAATCGATCTCAATCTTGAACGCTCGGGTATAAATTAATCTTCTGTTTTTGAAATTTCCCCCCTTTTTCAAAAAAATCATAGCTTTTTGCTTTTTTCATAGGACAAAATGCTTCTCCTTAAACTACTGGAGCCATCCGCTATATGATCGATCTTCGGTTTGGAAATTTCCCACCCTTTTTCAAAAAATCATTGCTTTGGCTATTTTCATAGGACATCATGCTTCTCCTTAAACTAATAGAGCGATTTGCTATATAATCGATCGTAATCTTGAAAGCTCGGGTATTTATAATTCTTCGGTTTTTGAAATTTCCAGCCCTTTTTCAAAAATCAGAGCTTTTTGCTATTTTCATACGACATCATGCTTCTACTAAAACAACTGGAGCGATCCGGTGTATAATCGATCTCAATCTTGAACGCTTGGGTATAAATTAATCTTCTGTTTTTGAAATTTCCCCCCCTTTTTCAAAAAAATCATAGCTTTTTGCTTTTTTCATAGGACAAAATGCTTCTCCTTAAACAACTGGAGCCATCCGCTATATGATCGATCTTCGGTTTGGAAATTTCCCACCCTTTTTCAAAAAATCATTGCTTTGGCTATTTTCATAGGACATCATGCTTCTCCTTATACTTTTCGAGCGATCCGCTATTTAATCGATCTCAATCTTTAACGCTCGGGTATTTATTATTATACGGTTTTTGAAATTTCCCACCCTTTTTCAAAAAAATCATCGCTTTTTGCTTTTTTCATACGACAAAATGTTTCTCCTTAAAGTACTGGAGCGATCCGCTATATGATCGATCTTCGGTTTGGAAATTTACCGCCCTTTTTCAAAAAATCATAGCTTTTTGCTATTTCCAAAGGACATCATGCTTCTCCTTAAACTACTAGAGCGATCCGATATATAATCGATCGTAATCTTGAACGCTCGGGTATTTATAATTCTTGGGTTTATTGAAATTTCCCGCCCTTTTTCAAAAAATCAGAGCTTTTTGCTATTTTCATAGGACATCATGCTTCTACTAAAACAACTGGAGCGATCCGCTGTATAATCGATCTCAATCTTGAACGCTCGGGTATTACTTACTCTTCTGTTTTTGAAATTTCCCATCCCTTTTCAAAAAAATCATAGCTTTTTGCTTTTTTCATAGGAAAAAATGCTTCTCCTTAAAGTACTGGAGCCATCCGCTATATGATCAATCTTCGGTTTGGAAATTTCCCACCCTTTTTCAAAAAATCATTGCTTTGGCTATTTTCATAGGACATCATGCTTTTCCTTAAACTACTGGAGCGATCCGCTATATGATCCATCTCATTCTTGAATGCTCGGGAATTTATAATTCTTCGGTTTTTTAACTTCCCCGCCCTTTTTCAAAAAATCAAAGCTTTTTGCTTTTTTCATAGGACAAAATGTTTCTCCTTAAAGTACTGGAGCGATCCGCTATATGATCGATCTTCGGTTTGTAAATTTACCGCCCTTTTTCAAAAAATCAGAGCTTTTTGCTATTTCCAAAGGACATCATGCTTCTCCTTAAACTACTAGAGCGATCCGATATATAATCGATCGTAAACTTGAACGCTCGTGTATTTATAATTCTTCGGTTTTTTGAAATTTCCCGCCCTTTTTCAAAAAATCAGAGCTTTTTGCTATTTCCAAAGGACATCATGCTTCTCCTTAAACTACTAGAGCGATCCGATATATAATCGATCTCAATCTTGAGCGCTCGGGTATTAATTACTCTTCTGTTTTTGAAATTTCCCACCCGTTTTCAAAAAAATCATAGCTTTTTGCTATTTTCATAGGACATCATGCTTCTACTAAAACAACTGGAGCAATCCGCTATATAATCGATCTCAATCTTGAACGCTCGGGTATTAATTACTCTTCTGTTTTTGAAATTTCCCACCCTTTTTCAAAAAAATCATAGCTTTTTGCTTTTTTCATAAGAAAAAATGCTTCTCCTTAAAGTACTGGAGCGATCCGCTATATGATCGATCTTCAGTTTGTAAATTACCCACCCTTTTTCAAAAAATCATAGCTTTGGCTATTTTCATAGTACATCATGCTTCTACTAAAACAACTGGAGCGATCCGCTGTAAAATCGATCTCAATCTTGAACGCTCGGGTATAAATTAATCTTCTGTTTTTGAAATTTCCCCCCCTTTTTCAAAAAAATCATAGCTTTTTGCTTTTTTCATAGGACAAAATGCTTCTCCTTAAACAACTGGAGCCATCCGCTATATGATCGATCTTCGGTTTGGAAATTTCCCACCCTTTTTCAAAAAATCATTGCTTTGGCTATTTTCATAGGACATCATGCTTCTCCTTACACTTTTCGAGCGATCCGCTATTTAATCGATCTCAATCTTTAACGCTCGGGTATTTATTATTATACGGTTTTTGAAATTTCCCACCCTTTTTCAAAAAAAATCATCGCTTTTTGCTTTTTTCATAGGACAAAATGTTTCTCCTTAAAGTACTGGAGCGATCCGCTATATGATCGATCTTCGGTTTGGAAATTTACCGCCCTTTTTCAAAAAATCATAGCTTTTTGCTATTTCCAAAGGACATCATGCTTCTCCTTAAACTACTAGAGCGATCCGATATATAATCGATCGTAATATTGAACGCTCGTGTATTTATAATTCTTCGGTTTTTTGAAATTTCCCGCCCTTTTTCAAAAAATCAGAGCTTTTTGCTATTTTCATAGGACATCATGCTTCTACTAAAACAGCTGGAGCGATCCGCTGTATAATCGATCTCAATCTTGAGCGCTCGGGTATTAATTACTCTTCTGTTTTTGAAATTTCCCACCCTTTTTCAAAAAAATCATAGCTTTTTGCTATTTTCATAGGACATCATGCTTTTCCTTAAACTACTGGAGCGATCCGCTATATGATCGATCCCATTCTGGAATGCTCGGGAATTTATAATTCTTCGGTTTTTTAAATTCCCCGCCCTTTTTAAAAAATTCATAGCTTTTTGCTATTTTCAATTGACATCATGCTGCTCCTTAAACTACTAGAGCGATCCGCTTTAAAATCGATCTCAATCTTGAACGCTCGGGAATTTAGTATTCTTCGGTTTTATCAATTTCCCGCCCTTTTTAAAAAATTCATAGCTTTTTGCTATTTTCATGTCATGGTTCTTCTAAAACGACTGGAGCGCTCAGCTATATGATCGATCTCATTCTTGAACCCTCGGGATTAAATAATTCTTCGGTTTTTAAATTTCCCCCCCTTTTTCAAAAAAATCAAAGCTTTCTGCTATTTTCATAGGACAAAATGCTTTTCCTTAAACTACTGGAGCGATCCGCTATATGATCGATCTCATTCTTGAATGCTCCGGAATTTATAATTCTTCGGTTTTTTAAATTCCCCGCCCTTTTTCAAAAAATCAAAGCTTTTTGCTTTTTTCAAAGGACAAAATGCTTTTCCTTAAACTACTGGAACGATCCGCTTTAAAATCGATCTCAATCTTGAACGCTCGGGTATTAATTACTCTTCTGTTTTTGAAATTTCCCACCCTTTTTCAAAAAAATCATAGCTTTTTGCTTTTTTCATAAGAAAAAATGCTTCTCCTTAAAGTACTGGAGCGATCCGCTCTATGATCGCTCTTCGGTTTGGAAATTTCCCGCCCATTTTCAAAAAATCAGAGCTTTTTGCTATTTTCATAGGACATCATGCTTCTACTAAAACAACTGGAGCGATCCGCTATATAATCGATCTCAATCTTGAACGCTCGGGTATTAATTATTCTTCTGTTTTTGAAATTTCCCGCCCTTTTTCAAAAAACTCATAGCTTTTTGCTTTTTTCATAAGACAAATTGCTTCTCCTTAAACTACTGGAGCGATCCGCTATATGATCGATCTTCAGTTTGGAAATTTCCCACCCTTTTTCAAAAAATCATAGCTTTGGCTATTTTCATAGTACATCATGCTTCTACTAAAACAACTGGAGCGATCCGCTGTAAAATCGATCTCAATCTTGAACGCTCGGGTATAAATTAATCTTCTGTTTTTGAAATTTCCCCCCCTTTTTCAAAAAAATCATAGCTTTTTGCTTTTTTCATAGGACAAAATGCTTCTCCTTAAACAACTGGAGCCATCCGCTATATGATCGATCTTCGGTTTGGAAATTTCCCACCCTTTTTCAAAAAATCATTGCTCTGGCTATTTTCATAGGACATCATGCTTCTCCTTATACTTTTCGAGCGATCCGCTATTTAATCGATCTCAATCTTTAACGCTCGGGTATTTATTATTATACGGTTTTTGAAATTTCCCACCCTTTTTCAAAAAAATCATCGCTTTTTGCTTTTTTCATAGGACAAAATGTTTCTCCTTAAAGTACTGGAGCGATCCGCTATATGATCGATCTTCGGTATGTAAATTTACCGCCCTTTTTCAAAAAATCAGAGCTTTTTGCTATTTCCAAAGGACATCATGCTTCTCCTTAAACTACTAGAGCGATCCGATATATAATCGATCGTAATATTGAACGCTCGTGTATTTATAATTCTTCGGTTTTTTGAAATTTCCCGCCCTTTTTCAAAAAATCAGAGCTTTTTGCTATTTTCATAGGACATCATGCTTCTACTAAAACAACTGGAGCGATCCGCTGTATAATAGATCTCAATCTTGAGCGCTCGGGTATTAATTACTCTTCTGTTTTTGAAATTTCCCACCCTTTTTCAAAAAAATCATAGCTTTTTGCTATTTTCATAGGACATCATGCTTTTCCTTAAACTACTGGAGCGATCCGCTATATGATCGATCTCATTCTGGAATGCTCGGGAATTTATAATTCTTCGGTTTTTTAAATTCCCCGCCCTTTTTAAAAAATTCATAGCTTTTTGCTATTTTCAATTGACATCATGCTGCTCCTTAAACTACTAGAGCGATCCGCTTTAAAATCGATCTCAATCTTGAACGCTCGGGAATTTATTATTCTTCGGTTTTATCAATTTCCCGCCCTTTTTAAAAAATTCATAGCTTTTTGCTATTTTCATGTCATGGTTCTTCTAAAACGACTGGAGCGCTCAGCTATATGATCGATCTCATTCTTGAACCCTCGGGATTAAATAATTCTTCGGTTTTTAAATTTCCCCCCCTTTTTCAAAAAAATCAAAGCTTTCTGCTATTTTCATAGGACAAAATGCTTTTCCTTAAACTACTGGAGCGATCCGCTATATGATCGATCTCATTCTTGAATGCTTGGGAATTTATAATTCTTTGGTTTTTTAAATTCCCCGCCCTTTTTCAAAAAATCAAAGCTTTTTGCTTTTTTCAAAGGACAAAATGCTTTTCCTTAAACTACTGGAACGATCCGCTTTAAAATCGATCTCAATCTTGAACGCTCGGGTATTAATTACTCTTCTGTTTTTGAAATTTCCCACCCTTTTTCAAAAAAATCATAGCTTTTTGCTTTTTTCATAAGAAAAAATGCTTCTCCTTAAAGTACTGGAGCGATCCGCTCTATGATCGCTCTTCGGTTTGGAAATTTCCCGCCCATTTTCAAAAAATCAGAGCTTTTTGCTATTTTCATAGGACATCATGCTTCTACTAAAACAACTGGAGCGATCCGCTATATAATCGATCTCAATCTTGAACGCTCGGGTATTAATTATTCTTCTGTTTTTGAAATTTCCCACCCTTTTTCAAAAAAATCATAGCTTTGGCTATTTTCATAGTACATCATGCTTCTACTAAAACAACTGGAGCGATCCGCTGTAAAATCGATCTCAATCTTGAACGCTCGGGTATAAATTAATCTTCTGTTTTTGAAATTTCCCCCCCTTTTTCAAAAAAATCATAGCTTTTTGCTTTTTTCATAGGACAAAATGCTTCTCCTTAAACAACTAGAGCCATCCGCTATATGATCGATCTTCGGTTTGGAAATTTCCCACCCTTTTTCAAAAAATCATTGCTTTGGCTATTTTCATAGGACATCATGCTTCTCCTTATACTTTTCGAGCGATCCGCTATTTAATCGATCTCAATCTTTAACGCTCGGGTATTTATTATTATACGGTTTTTGAAATTTCCCACCCTTTTTCAAAAAAATCATCGCTTTTTGCTTTTTTCATAGGACAAAATGTTTCTCCTTAAAGTACTGGAGCGATCCGCTATATGATCGATCTTCGGTTTGGAAATTTACCGCCCTTTTTCAAAAAATCAGCCATTTTGCCAGTTTTAGGCGCTAAATGGCCATATTTAAGCGTTTCGAGGCTTTTTGACGATTTCAGCCCTAAATGACAGTTAACGGCCATTTTGACAGTTTTTGGCGCTAAATGGCCATATTTAAGCGTTTCGAGGCTTTTTGACGATTCAGCCCTAAATGACAGTTAACTGCCAATTTTAGCCCTTAATTACAGTTAAAAGCCATTTAGCCATAAGATGCTAAATGGTCACATTTAACCATTTTGAGGTTTTTGACGATTTTAGCCATAAATGACAGTTAACAGCCATTTTGCCAGTTTTAGGAGCTAAATGGCCATATTTCACTGTTTTGAGGATATTTGACAATATTAGCCCTAAATGACAGTTAACAGCCATTTTGACGTTTAAGGCGCTAAATGGCAATATTTCACCGTTTTGACGCTTTTTGACAATTTTAGCCCTAAATGACAATTAATAGCCATTTTGACGTTTATGGCGCTACATGGCCATATTTCACCGTTTTGAGGCTTTTTGACAATTTTAGCCCTTAATGACAATTAATAGCCATTTTGACGTTTTAGGCGCTAAAAGGCCAAACTTAACCGTTTTGAGGTTTTTGACGATTTAAGCCCTTAATGACCGTTAACAGCCATTTTGCTTTAGGCGCTTAATGGCCATATTTAAGCGTTTCGAGGCTTTTTGACGATTTCAGCCCTTAATGACAGTTAACAGCAATTTTGACGTTTTAGGCGCTAAATGGCCATATTTAACCGTTTTAAGGCTTTTTGACAATTTTAGCCCTAAATCACAATTAATAGCCATTTTGACGTTTTAAGCCCTAAATGACCAAGTTTAACCGTTTTGAGGTTTTTTGACGATTTAAGCCCTTAATGACAGTTAACAGCCATTTTGCCAGTTTTAGGCGCTAAATGGCCATATTTCACTGTTTTGAGGATATTTGACAATATTAGCCTTAAATTACAGTTAATAGCCAATTTGACGTTTAAGGCGCTAAATGGCCATATTTCACCGTTTTGACGCTTTTTGACAATTTTAGCCCTAAATGACAATTAATAGCCATTTTGACGTTTGAGGCGCTATATGGCCAAATTTAACCGTTTTGAGGTTTTTTGACGATTTTAGCCCTTAATGACAGTTTATAGCCTGTAATTTAAAAATATAACCTGTGATTTAAAAAGAGCTACAACTACACGGTTTTTGCGATTCGTCTGAGAAGGCTTTCGGAGCCTGTATTTATATGATGTCTATGGACCACAGCGGTAAGTGGCATTCACATTTAATAACATCCAAATCAAGGGTAGCACCATTGAAGTGTATTTTACTGCCTAAGTTGGAGCTGTGTAGTGCTGTACTACTGGCGAAATTAATGAAAACTAAAAAACAAGCACTAAATATAATGGAGATCAACACATATTATTGGTGTGACTCTATGATAACGCTGTGCTGGCTGAAAGGTCAACCTACTCATTGGAGCACTTTCGTGGCTAATCGAGTAGCCGAAATACAAGAACTGAGTGATCCAGATCAATGGAGACACGTATCATCATCCGACAATGCAGCGGATACACTTTCAAGAGGAACTACTGCAGATAAATTGATAAATTCTACAATATGGTGGAATGGACCAAGTTGGTTGACTGACGGAGTCAACGATTGGCCTATATCGAACATTTCCTGTTCAAACCCTCTGGAGCTCAGCCCTCTGGAGTAATTAAATTACCTATCGGCATGGGAATTGTTGCACGAAAGATATGCGAATCTCAGGGCTACCGTACATAAACATATCCAAACTCTATTTCAATTAAAAGATATGAAACATGAAGAGCCTGTAGCATTAAGATATTTAATGAATGAAAGTAGATCAATGGGATCCTTTGATTATTTACATAATTTCAAATAAATTAGATATAGCTACCCGGAAAAATTGGGAACAATATACATTGCAAGGTGAATTACCCACATTAAAGGAATTCTTAAAATGTTTATCTGCTAGGGCGCAAGTATTGGAGCTCATGAATGCTTCAGAGAAAAAATCTTCTAACCTACATAAAACGCAAATAGGCAACAATAATAACAAAAAAGATTCATCGGTATTCTTGGCAATAAAGGCAAACAACTGCATTTATTGTAATGATAAAGGTCATCAAATTTATTTTTGCAAAAAAATTCTAAATTAAAATTACAGAACAGGATTGATGCTACGAAATCAATCCGGGCGTGTTTTAAATGTTTGAGGTTGGGTCATCAAGCACAGAGTTGCAAGACAAACCTGACCTGCAAAATTTGTGGCAAGTATAGCCACAATACTGTACCACACAAGGAGGTGCCTCCGCAGGAGACCTCAAATATGGATGCTAATAACGAGGTTATAGTATTGAATTTTTCTGCATCAGAAAAGGCAGAAAAAATAATATTATTGTCAACCGTCAACATAGGAGTTGTGGGGGCCAACAATAAAATTTTTAAGGCTCACGCCCTGATTGATTCTGGCGCGCAGAGTAATTTTATGAGAGCTGAATTTGCTAATAAATTAAATTTACCATGTGAATGGATAAACAAACCCGTATCTGGGATCCATAATAATATTACGCACATAAAGAGGAGAATTTCAGTGGAGATGACTTCGCTTAATTCTGATTATAAACGCGAAATATCATGTCTGATTTTACAGGAAATTACAAACAATTTACCACAAGTGACAATGGCGAAAAAAGAGTTCAAACTACCACCAGGACTGGAGCTGGCAGACCCGAACTTCAATATAGCCGCACCCATCGACATTCTGTTGGGCGCGGAGAGCTTCTGGGAAATGCTAAGCAACGATAGATTGAAACTCGAGTCGGGACCAACGCTTCAACGTACGCAACTAGGATGGATCGTGTCCGGTCCAATCAACGTGTACCCCAAACAAAGGCCTGTATCAGATTTTTGCAGTTTATCTATAAATAAGTTGAGTCATCAAATAGAAAAATTTAGGAAATTGGAAGAGATTAATTCCACTAAAATTCAAACTCAAGAAGAAAAGGCTTGCGAAGCCAGTTTTGTTAGTACTCATACTAGAGAAGACGACGGTAGATATGTAGTAAGTTTACCGCGTCGGGCATGCATTGATCAGTTGGGAAACTCATTGCTCACTGCCGAAAAGAGATTTAAAAGTACGGAAAGAAAATTTGTGTCACATCCCGAGTTAAAGAGACAATATGTAAAATTCATGCGTAAATATGAAGAATTGGGACACATGGAGGTGTGTGACCAGTCAATAGGGGATCGTGAATCCTATTTTTTACCGCATCATGCTGTAGTGAAAGAATCCAGCACTACTACTAAAGTGAGGGTCGTTTTTGACGGCTCCGCCAAAACCTCAAATGGAATTTCCCTCAATGACGCCTTGATGACAGGACCTGTTATACAAAAGGATCTATATAACCAACTATTGCATTTCAGGAAACATCAAATAGTCATGACTGCCGACATCGAGAAAATGTACCGCCAGATTAACATGTGTGAAGATGACCTTGACCTTCAGAAGATAGTATGGCGCGAGTCACCACAGGAGGTGCTCAAGCATTATCGTCTGAAGACCGTGACTTATGGGCTGTCACCTTCCTCTTTCTTGGCCACAAGATGCTTAAAGTAAATCGGTATGGATAATAATTTAATTATTCCTAGAGCTAGTCAGGTCATAGAAAATGACTTTTATATGGATGACTTGTTAATGGTAGCAGATGATCTGGAATCCTGTAAGAAGTTAAAAGAAGAATTAATCAGCATCTTGTCATCTGCGGGGATGACGTTGAGGAAATGGAGGTCCAATGCCTTGGAATTGTCAGCCGAGTCGGGCCAAGCTAAGTGTGCCGAATCAGGCTATTCCGACAAAATTATTACTGACAATCCAAAGACTGAGAAAATATTAGGATTTATATGGAACAATGAATCTGATTATTTTTCTTATGTGATAATGAAGCCATCAGGTCCAATCGAGAGCAAGCGAGAGATATTGTCTTGCATCGCATCAACCTTCGATCCATTGGGACTCCTAGGACCGATAGTAGTCATAGCCAAGTTGATAATGCAAAGGCTGTGGCAGTACAAAGCAGCGTGGGATGATCAGTTACCTAATGAAATATTAGTACCCTGGAGGACCTACCTGCAAGATTGAATTCAGCTAAATGTGTTGAAAATACCAGGAAAAATTATTTGCAAGCAAGCAAAAGAGCTACAACTACACGGTTTTTGCGATTCGTCTGAGAAGGCTTTCGGAGCCTGTATTTATATGATGTCAATGGACCACAGCGGTAAGTGGCATTCACATTTAATAACATCCAAATCAAGGGTAGCACCATTGAAGTGTATTTTACTGCCTAAGTTGGAGCTGTGTAGTGCTGTACTACTGGCGAAATTAATGAAAACTAAAAAACAAGCACTAAATATAATGGAGATCAACACATATTATTGGTGTGACTCTATGATAACGCTGTGCTGGCTGAAAGGTCAACCTACTCATTGAAGCACTTTCGTGGCTAATCGAGTAGCCGAAATACAAGAACTGAGTGATCCAGATCAATGGAGACACGTATCATCATCCGACAATGCAGCGGATACACTTTCAAGAGGAACTACTGCAGATAAATTCTACAATATGGTGGAATGGACCAAGTTGGTTGACTGACGGAGTCAACGATTGGCCTATATCGAACATTTCCTGTTCAAACCCTCTGGAGCTCAAGAACAAAAATATTCTATTATCCACAGATATTCAAGAAAGGGAAATATTTGGAAAATTTTCCTCATTTATCAAATTGAAAAGGGTTACAGCATATGTGCTGCGGTTTGTAAATAACTGCAGAAATATTAAAAGTAAAATTTCGGGTAATTTAAGTGTAGCTGAACTAGAAGCAAGTTTGAATTGACTACTGAAATCAGCTCAAGCACATGTCTTTCAAAAGGAGTTGAAGGCATTAAAAAACCAGGGAAACGTCAACAAAAATAGTAACTTAAAATCTCTTCATCCCTTTTTACGTGATGGTCTTATATATGTGGGCGGTAGACTAAACTTGGCTACACACCTATCGTACCAACAAAGACATCCAATTATATTGCCAGCTAAACATAAGCTAACCGAATTGATTATACGTCACTATCATTATGTAAACTTACACGCAGGACCTCAAGCCCATTAGCTGAAATAAGATTAAAGTTTTGGCCTATTTTTGGGAAAAATACTGTTAAAAAGATATTACATAAGTGTATTGTGTGTTTTAGGTGTCATCCTCGTACTGATAATCAAATCATGGGCGATGTATTTTTGTCTGTTTTTCCACAAAGGCGGTTCACTTGGAATTAGTTTCGGATTTATCTAGCGATGCTTTCTTGAACAGTTTAAAGAGGTTTATATCCCGTAGGGGAGAACCTGATAAGATCTTTTCCGACAACGCTAGCAACTTTCGTGGAGCTTGTAACAGGCTCAAGGAGCTGTATACCAGTTTGAGAGAAAACAACGACAAGATTCAAAATTATTTAGCCAACAGAGGTATTGAGTGGAGGTTCATAACCCCTAGAGCCCCCAGTCAGGGAGGGCTGTGGGAAGCTGCGGCCAAGTCAGCGAAATTTCATTTGTATAGAGTCACTAATAATTCTGCTTTAACCTTTGAACTTTTGTATACCTTAATTTGTCAGATTGAGGCCTGTCTAAATTCCCGTCCATTGACTTCCTTGTCTGATGACATCCACGATTACCAACCCCTCACCCCAAACCATTTCCTCATAGGCACTAAATCCTCTATCATTCCGGAGAGAGATGTACGAGCCATACCGGACAACAGGCTGACCCAATATCAGAGAATCCATGCGCTAATATTATCCTTTTGGTCTAGATGGAAGCGAGAGTACTTAATGGAGCTGCAAAAAAGGACTAAATGGCAAACCAGTAATCAACGGGCACTGCAAAAGGATGATCTGGTTATTCTCAAAGAAGATAATTTACCCCCACCATTATAGAAAATGGCACGAGTCATGTGTACACATCCCGGCGCTGATGGTGTTGTGCGAGTGGTTACCCCGAAGACCCCTCAAGGAATCTTTGTCAGGCCTATCACAAAGATATGTCTGATGCCTCTGGATCCGGAAGCTGAACCTGTAACGGACGCCCCGGACTCTTCTGTCAGTCCGGACACCCCGGACGGACATGATGAATAAATTAAAAAAAAACAACTTTTTAGGGTGAAGATAAAAAAAGGCCCTGTAAAATGACCAAACTCAGGAACAACAACAACAACAGGACGACCTATTAATTGATGGATTGATTGTGCACCCCACACTGCGGTGCTTATATCGAGGACTGCACCTGGAGAAGATCAAAACAAATGGACTTGAGAAGAAAAAAGACAATTGTGTGGTGTTGTGTTCTATTATAATATTATTTTGTGTTGAGTGATTATTTAAAAAAAAAAAAAATTCAGGTTAATTTAAGTTTATGTTAATAGTCTAGGTCAATCACCTTAAATCCAAATTGTGAAGGTATGTTTTTAAATAATAGTATAGGATTATGTAGGATTACAGTTTTTTTTTCTCAGTTTAGGATTAAAGTTTTGAAAAATAAGGTTAATTTATAAAAGGTTAAATGATTTCTTAACCTTTGTACAGTATTTAGTTTTAAGAATTGTGTTTTTTTTTTGGCATTGTTGTTTTCCCCTGTGTTTTGTTGTGTTATCTTGAGGAGTTCATGAATTAAAAAAATCATGAACCCCCCGGGGCGGACTATGTTAAAAATTGACATACTACCGGCATCTATGGGTTGCTGGAGCAAACACCTATGGTTTATTCTACTTGAAAAAATGGTGCGAACCTTGGCTAGTGAATGGGTCCGGTAGATCGGCAGTAATCTGTTTTAACCACGTCATACAAAATGTCAGATAGCTGTAGTTATTTATGTTCTGTCAATGTGTGCATTTTTTACTCTATAAAAAGGCTAGTTTTTGAGTATCAGCGCTTCTTTTCTACGGAAGTTCAGTTAGTAACAACTGCCAGATGTTGGCCCGGTGTATTCAGTATTATCACCATTATTTACACATTTAAAACATGTTACCTGCGATTTAAAAATATAAGTGTGTAGCGAATCTAATTATTTTAGCGTATAAGTGTTGAAATATAGAAGGCTCTCCCTTTCTAACATCGCTTGTCCCTTACACCCAACACCGCTAGGGTAGCGGACCGATATAAAAGACAAGCGAAACCATAAAATGTTAAGTCTGCCTTCCGAGGTTGCTCGCGCGGCTTCAGGTCTCCAGTGAGAGAAAAAGTCCTCGTACAGCCTTTGTCACATAAGGTGACGAGTGGTTAGGGAACAATTGGTTTCCTTTGTGTATTTAGTTTAGAAATACCCATAAAGCTTATATTGTAGTTTGTGTTGTTAAACTACTGTTTTTTTAAGATTATTGATCGGTATACTCGTAAATTGGCCATACCGTTACAAGTGGAATTTTCTCGCAAAGGAGTTTTTTAATAAAAAGGATCCCTACAATTTTAACAGAGGTTTTTTGACGATTTTAGCCCTAGTTTACAGTTAACATCCATTTTGCGAGTTTAAGGCGCTAAATCGCCATATTTAAGAGTTTTGAGGCTTTTTGACAATACAAGCCCTAAATGACAGTAAATAGCCATTTTGACGTTAAAGGCGCTAAATGGCCATATTTAACCGTTTTGAGAATTTTTGACGATTTTCGCCCTAAATGACAGTCTACAGCCATTTTGCCAGTTAAAGACGCTAAATTGCCATATTTAGGCGTTTTGAGGCTTTTTGAAAATATTAGCCTTAGATGACTAGTAACTAATAGCCATTTTGACATTTAAGGCGCTAAATGGCCATATTTCACCATTTTGACGCTTTTAGACAATTTTAGCCCTAAATGACAATAAATTGCCATTTTTACGTTTAAGAAGCTAAATGGCCATATTTCTCCATTTTGACGCTTTTAGACAATTTTAGCCAAAAATGACAATTTATAGCCCTTTTGACGTTTAAGGCGCTAAATGGCCATATTTAACAGTTTTGAGGTTTTTTGACGATTTTAGCCCTTAAAGACAATCTACAGCCATTTTGACGTTTAAGGCGCTAAATGGCCATATTTTACCGTTTTGAGGCTTTTTGACAATATTAGCCTTAAATGACAGTAAATTGCCATTTTTACGTTTAAGGCGCTAAATGGCCATATTTCTCCATTTTGACGCTTTTAGACAATTTTAGCCAAAAATGACAATTTTTAGCCACTTTGCCAGTTAAAGACGCTAAATTGCCAAATTTAAGCGTTTTGAGGCTTTTTGAAAATATTAGCCTTAGATGACTAGTAACTAATAGCCATTTTGACATTTAAGGCACTAAATGGCCATATTTCACCATTTTGACGCTTTTAGACAATTTT
>CAKZFC010000012.1:0-20397 GCA_936435175.1 Glyphotaelius pellucidus | reverse complement strand
TGGAGCTGTCGATTTTGAGGACGCGAAAACCAATATCCAGCGCGTCCATGCCGGGCTTATCGGCATTATCTTTCTTGATTTTTTGCCCCGCGCGGCGAATACGCTCTTTGCTGATTTCGGCAATGGTTTTATAACCGGGCCTTAGCAGCTTCTGATTTCTCCGCGCAGGCTTCGGGCAATCGCACCATAATAAATTTGCGCTGGCCGTCGTCTTCGGCGTTGAGTTGCATAACTGCTTGGGCACAAGCTGCTGAACCTGAGAAAAAATCTAAAACAATATCATTTTTTGAAGTCGCAATATCTAAGATTCTTCTTATAAATCGGATTGGCTTGAGGCGTACTAAATATCTTTTTGCCTAATAACTCACCCGTCTCCTTTTGTCCCTCATCGTTATGTCCAACATCTTCAAATGTCCACCAAGTTGTAGGCACAGTACCGTTTTGAATTTCCGATAAAAAGCGTTTGATTCTCGGTTTTGATAGCTCTCATTTGGCCCCCAATAGAGGCGATTTTCAACTACCATTTGTTCATGATTTTCTTTTGAGTAACGCCAAACTGCATCTTCATTGGGCCAAACATCCTCGTCAGTTTTAGGGTGCTTGATCGAATACCAAAGCGTTGGGGCGCTCACTTTTTGATTTATTGCTCACATAGTTATCTGAACTCCACAATCCCCTTGGATCGTTATCCAGATTTTTATATCGGCTTAATTGCTTTTCCGTTCTGGATAGTAAATTACGATTAAAACTGTCACTTTTTTGAAAGACTAAAATGTAATCATGCATAGCGGCAATACCAGGATCATCACTTGAAACAGCATACTTTTTTTGCCAAATCACATTAGCAACAAAATTATCCTCCCCAAAAACCTCATCACACATTCGCTTTAAATTCGCCTGCTCATTATCATCAATACTAATAAATATAACGCCATCATCGCGCAACAAATTCCGCGCCAATCTCAAACGCGAATACATCATACTTAGCCAATCTGAATGAAAGCGCCCATTGCTTTCGGTGTTGGCCACCAGCCGATTCCGTCTTCGTCTTTTTGGTTGCTGCGTTTTAAAAATGCCTCGCTGTCTTCGGCAAAATCATCTTCGTAGATAAAATCATTACCGTGTTATAAGGCGGGTCGATGTAGATCATCTTGACCTTGCCTAAATAGGTTTCCTGCAACAATTTGAGCGCGTCGAGGTTGTCGCCTTCAATAAACAGGTTTTGCGTGCTGTCAAAGTCCACGCTCTCCGTGCGGCAAGGGCGCAGGGTTTTGGCAATCGGTGCATTGGCGGTTAAGAGCGCCTCGCGCTTGCCCGGCCAGTTAATTTGGTAGCGCTCTTGCGCCCCTTCAACGAGGGATTCGGATAATTCTTGGCGCAACAGGTCAAAATCCACCGCCAGCTTCAAGCTGCCGTCTTCGCCCTTGGCCTCGGTGACGCAGCCCGGAAACAGCTCGCGCAGGCGGGCGATGTTGTCCTGGGTGAGATTGGCTGAGTGCATTTTGAGTTGCTCCATTATTTTTCCCTCGCATTCCATTTTTCGTTAAATGGGATTTACACAAAAAGCGCTGAGCGCGCGCTTGAAAATGGCACTTTTTTACCCTTTTTGTCTAACATCCTAGTAATATAGGGCGATACATTCTGTTTTAAAGCGCATAAAATTACCCGCATGATCTCTGCGCCGCGCCGTCCCGCAAACCCTCGTAATTTTTAACGCCATTAACGGCTCCCGGCGCGGCCAAGCGCAATGGTCGCTGGCGCGACCTTCCCTCAAGGGGAGGGGATTTAAACAAGCTCTGACTTGGGTGCATACAGTAGCCCTTGCCGGGGAAAGAGCGCTCTTAGCGGCGTTCATGCGCTTGCCCTGGTCTTGCGCGGGGCGCGGGCAAGCTAGGCGCGTTCCCACTGATAGCGCAGGCGGCACGCCGCCAAGCAGGCAGAGTTTTATCTAGTTTGCCGCTGGCTGCTGCGTTGCAAAAGAAAGACGCGGGTAGCCTGCGCTGAGCGCGGCCTGCATGACGTCGACGACGCTTTGGTGCGTCGCTTTGGCGTCGGCGTTAATCACGATGACGGGGTCTTTGTTGTCGCCGACCGCACGGCGTAGCGCTTCGCTGATCGCGGCCACGTCGCTGGTGTTGAGCGCGGCTTTGTTCACCAAGATTTGCCCGCTGGCGGTGACGGCGACGTCCACTTCATTCGGCGTTTCGGCTTGCTCGCGCGCGTCGGCCGTCGGCAGGTTGATTTCGATCCCGGAAGATTTGTTGTACGTGGTCGTGAGCATCAAAAAAATGATGATGACCAGCAGCACGTCGATGAGCGGAATCAGGTTGATTTCAGGCTCATCGGGGCCACGGCGCTGTTGAAAATTCATCGCCTGACCTTATGCCTTTCGTTCGCCGTGCACAACCTCAACCAAACGCACCGCCTGCTGCTGCATTTCGATCACATAGCCGTTGACCAGCGCACGAAAATGCCGCCAAAAAAACATCGCCGGAATGGCGATGATCAGGCCAAAGCCGGTGTTGTAGAGCGCGACCGAAATGCCGTGCGCGAGTTGTATGGGGTTGGAGCCAGCGGTGCTCTGTGAGCCAAAAATTTCGATCATGCCGACGACGGTCCCAAATAAGCCCATCAGCGGGCTGATCGAGGCGATGGTGCCGAGCGTGGTGAGATAACGCTCCAGTTTGTGCGCGACCCCAGCGCCCGCTTCTTCAATCGCTTCGCGCATGATTTCGCGCGAACTGCTCACGTTGCGTAAGCCTGCGGCCAAGATATTGCCCAGCGGCGATTGCGCGGCAAAGTCAGCGAGCTGTGTGTCGTCGACGCCATTTTGCTGGTATTCGGCCAGCACGCGCTCCAATAAGCCCTTAGGCAAAATAACCGAGCGGCGCAGCGCGATTAAACGCTCGATAATCAGCGCGACAGCGATGACTGAGGCGAAAAGCAGCGGCCAGATGGGCCAACCGGCCGAGCGAATTATGTCAAACACACTCTCTCCTTCAAAAATTTTTGCAACGGCGGACTTTAGCTTGCTCAGCCATTAGCGGCAAGCCCTGCGACCAAAAAAGGAGAAATTCTTATGCACGGATTATGTGGATAAGTTTGTGGGTAAAAGCGAACTTGAAGCGCTAAGTTCCGCATCTAAAAGGGATTTTTCCCATTGCTTAAAAAATGGTCAGAAAAAATGGCTTAATAATCAATTGCTTATTTTTTACACTGTGGCCGCGCAAGCTTTCTCTGTTGTGGTAAAGAGGCGCGGAAAAATGTGCATAAACTGACATCAAGGCAAGCTCGCAAAGAACGTTTGTCAATCGAGCAATAGGGCAATTTGCCGCTATTGTTTTTTTCAAAACGGGCGTTAGAGCAGGATTTTTTCAAAGCTCAGCTTTTTTTCTTCGCTCACTTGCGCGGCGGTGGCGAAGGGTTTTCGAGCGGCCAAGGTAAAATTCGTGCATGTCCGAAAATAAT
Source organism: Glyphotaelius pellucidus (assembly GCA_936435175.1). Classification (NCBI taxonomy): domain Eukaryota; kingdom Metazoa; phylum Arthropoda; class Insecta; order Trichoptera; family Limnephilidae; genus Glyphotaelius; species Glyphotaelius pellucidus. The sequence goes on along the minus strand of CAKZFC010000012.1, from coordinate 16,929 downwards.
GCCGCGCACGTCAGCTTTTCCTCTCCTCCGCCTGTTTTGTCAGTTTCGACGCTCAATCGCTTGGTGCGTGAGCGACTCGAAGCGGCTATGCCTTTGTGTTGGGTGGGCGGAGAAATTTCTAACCTGACTTACGCCTCGTCTGGGCACGCTTATTTTTCGCTCAAAGACGCCGGGGCACAAGTGCGTTGCGTAATGTTTCGCAATCGCACGCAACTACTCGGCTGGCGGCTGGAAAACGGTTTGCACGTTGAGGCGCGCGTGTTACCAACGTTTTACGAGGCGCGCGGCGATTTTCAGCTGGGTGTCGAAACGGTGCGCAAAGCGGGTTTAGGTCGGCTGTACGAAGAGTTTTTGCAGTTGCGCGACAAATTGGAAACAGAAGGCTTGTTCGCCCGCGAAAAAAAGCGCGCTTTGCCGACGTTTCCAAAATGTATCGGCTTGGTGACGTCGCTGCAGGCCGCCGCGCTTAAAGACGTGTTGATTACGCTTAGGCGGCGCGCGCCGCACGTCAGGCTGATTATTTATCCGAGCTTGGTGCAGGGAGAAAACGCCGCGCGGCAACTCGTGCAGGCCGTGCAATTGGCCGACGCGCGGCAAGAGTGCGATGTGCTGATTTTGTGCCGAGGCGGCGGCAGCCTCGAAGATTTATGGGCGTTTAATGACGAAGCGCTGGCGCGCGCGATCCGCGCGTGTTCGATTCCGCTGATTTCGGGCGTCGGACACGAGACCGACGTAAGCATCGCCGACTGGGCGGCCGATCATCGCGCGCCAACGCCCACCGCTGCCGCTGAACTGGCAGCTCCTGAACGTGAAGCGCTGTTAGCGCTGTTGCGCCAGCAGTACGAACGCTTGCGTCGGCATTTGATGCGCACCTACGAAGCGTCGCAGCAGCGCTTGGATCACTTGGCGCTGCGCCTGCTTCCTCCGGCGCAATTGTTGGCACGGCAGCAAGAACGCTTATTCGATTGGCGGCGGCGTTTGGCACACGCGGCGCAACGCACACAAGGGCAACAGCGCCACGCGCTGGCTGCTTTGGCGCAAAGGATTTTTTGGGCGCGCCCCGATTTGCCGCGTTTATCGAACGATCTGGACGCGTTGAATTTTCGCTTAAAACGCGCCGGACGGCAGCGCATGAACGACGATGCGGCGCGCTTACTGCGCCTCGCGGGCAGTTTGAAGCATCTCAACCCCGACGCTGTGCTCGCGCGTGGCTACAGCATGGTGAGCGATGAAAACGGAAAAATCCTGCGCAGCAGCGCGTCGCTCACCGTTGGCGAGAGCGTCCGCATCCGTTTCGGCACGGGCGAAGCTGAAGCCGCCGTGACGCGGGTTCGCCGCTGATTTTCAGGTAAAAAGCACTCGGCGAGATTTGCGCTGGAACAGGCTCGCTCAATCCGCCAAGAGTTCCTGCACTTTTTCTGTCGGACGGCCGATAACAGCGCGCTCGCCACGCACGACGATTGGGCGTTCGATCAAAATCGGATGGGCGACTAAAGCGTCGAGCCAGTCGTCTTCGCTCAAAACTTGCTCGGCGTAATGTTGTTTGAACGTTTCTTCACCTTTGCGCACGAGCGCTTCGGCCTTCATTCCCAGTTTGACGAGAAGTTCGCGCAGTTCGGCTTTGCTGGGCGGCGTATCGAGGTAATTGATGATCTGGGCGGGCCGCCCGATGCTGGCAACGATCTCGCACGCGGCGCGTGATTTTGAGCAGCGCGGATTGTGGTAAACGGTGATTTTTTCGTCGCTCATGTGATTTTTCCAAACAATAAAAGTATATGAAAACCGGGCAGAACGCCCATTTTAAGGGCAGCAAGGTATTTTGTCGGCCTTGAAAGAGATAGAAAAAGTATACGACGGCGCGGTGCCACGCTCTCTTAGTGAGACAATGCGCCCGCTCGATTTTGCAGCGGCCTGCCAGGCGCGCTCATTGTAAAAGCCACGAGCGGTTTCGTGCGGTTTCATATTCACAGCCAATTTTTACCGACCCCATGCTCTACACCCTGATTCTTTTATTCCTTTACCAATTGCTCGGCGAGTTTTTGGCGCGGGTTTTCACGCTCTTGATTCCCGGCCCGGTCATTGGCATGACGCTGCTTTTTTTGAGCTTGCTGCTGCGCGGACGCGTCAGCGAAAAACTCAAAGCGGGGAGCACGACCTTGTTGCAGTATTTATCGCTCCTTTTTGTACCCGTCGGCGCGGGCGTCGTTTTGCATGGGCAACGCCTGGCCGACGAGTGGCTGCCGATCAGCGTCGCGCTCGTCGGCAGCACGCTGGCCGGTCTGGCCGTCACCGCGTGGGTATTCAAAGCTCTGGCTGGCAAATTTTCGTCCGCTCAGCAAGACGACGAGCCGGCCGCCTTATGAGCGCCCTTACCGCCGCTTGGGCGTCGTTGGCGATTTCGCCCTTATTTAGCTTGGCCCTGACTTTGCTCGCCTACCAATTAGCGTTGTCGATCTTTCACCGGAGCGGGCAGCGCGCTTGGGCGAACCCGGCTTTGTTGGCGATTTTGCTCATTACCGCCGTTTTGCAGATCGCACATATTCCTTACGCGACCTATTTTGCCGGGGCGCAAATTATCCACTTTTTACTCGGCCCGGCGACTGTCGCGCTGGCCGTGCCGCTATTTGCCTACGGACGCCGCTTAAAACGGCAAGCGATCCCGATTTTGCTGGCCTTGCTCGCCGGTTCCGCAACCGCCGCCGCTTCGGCCATGTTGATCGCTGAGCTGTTAGGGGCCAGCCCAGTGACGGTTCTGTCGCTCGCGCCCAAGTCCGTCACCACACCGATCGCCATGGGCGTCGCCGAAGCGATTGGCGGCGCACCGGCCCTCGCCGCAGTTTTCGTCATCCTGACCGGCATTTTCGGCGCGACGTGCTTTCCTACCGTATTTCGCGGCCTACGGATTCACGACCCGGCGGCGCAAGGCTTGGCGGTCGGCGTCACCTCACACGGCCTCGGCACGGCGCGCGCCTTTTTGTTCAGCGAAGAAATGGGTGCCTTTGCCGCTCTGGCCATGGGCTTAAACGGCTTGTTGACCGCCGTGGCGCTGCCGTTGCTGCTGCATTAAAACGGCTCGTTTTTCCTCAGGACAAACCGAAAAACTGCTCGAAGATCGAACAAAGCGCTCATTCTTAGCGCCAGAGCCGCGCAGGCCAATCGATCGTAAGATCACCCTGCTCGCTGGTATAGCGCATGAGCGCAAAATCGAGCAGGTTTCCTGAATACCTCCCGCGTTCAAACCCCTTAGTTTGCAAGGCTTGCGCTCGCATCGACGCCATCGGAAAATCGCGCAAACGGATCGCCTCCTCGTGATCCCCCGCTTGTGCACGCCAGTAGGCGCAGGCCCCCGTTGCAGAAGGCGGCGGGTTTTCTTGCCCTCTCCGCGCAAGCTCCTCTGCCAAGCTAACGCCTTCTGCGAACAAAGCTTCTTTCAACTCGGGAGCGAGCTGACGGGCGGTATAGCCTAAATCACAGAGCGTCGGTGCACGCCAAGCGGGTTGAACCACGCGTGCACTCAGTTCAACTAACTTGGCCAGCCCTTGCCGTGTATCCGCCGCGTCTTTTGACTGACGCAGCCAAGAGGCAAAAATGCCGATCATCTGTCGTCTTTCCGCATCCGTTGTTGCCCGATCAAGATAATCAGCCGCCTTGATGACTTGGGCAACAGCGGCTTGCGCTGCATTCTCCGTTCCTGCCGCTTTGCGTTGTTTAAGTTCGTCCAGCGCCAGCAATTTCGGCAGGGAAGGGGGATAACTGGCCAGTTTTTGGCTAGTTAAGGGCCATGTTTCAGCATCCGCTTCGGAGAGCAATACGCGGATTTCTAGCTGATCGGCCAACGCACGCGCTTGGCTTCGCTGCAAAAATGCGCCGGGGACGTTCAACAAAGATTCGGCGACCTCTTGAGCGCGCTCAAATTGCCCAAGACGCGCAAAATCCGCCGCCAGCTTGCCAAAACCTCGCATGGCTTGACCCATGATGTTGCCAGATTGTCGCTGATCTGCCAGCACACGATCATAGTCAATCAATGCTTCTTCAAGCAGTAACAAAGCGGATGCTTGATCCCCTTTGCCCGCCTTGAGGCGTGCCAAGTATTCGAACGCATCACCGCGATTTTCTGCTCGGCTTATCGTGCGCGCAATGTCGACCGCTTCACGCCATTTTGCGTTAGCGCCTGCTTTATCACCCTGCTGTAACAGCAACTCAGCGTCAACGACCCGCATGCGGTAAATGATGTTGGGTTGTCCGCGAAATTTGTCACCCTCCCGGACGCGCGACAGAACGGAACTCGCCTGTTTTGTATTTCTCCGCTCTGCCTGCTTTAAGGCCCACCGCAATTGCTGCTCCGGGCTGGCGCTGCTCATCAGACCTAATTTTTCAACCAGGTCAATTTCTCCAATATCAAGGATGTCGCCAATAATTTTTTTCTTTGCCATTCCTGAAAAATTACCAATGACATCTAATTGACGCGATGAAATTTTTTCAGCCAGCGTGCTTGCTAAGGCGAATTTTTGCTGCGCTTCTTCTTTTTCACCACAGCGCATCAATACGGCGGCTACTCCTGAGAGAAGGTTGGCATCCTGATTATCCTGATAAAAACTCCTTATATTCTCCGGCGGAGAACGTAAGAGATTGAGTCCGGCCTCTGCTTGTCCAGCATCGCAAAGCAGGGCGGCCGCCTTTAATGTTTCGTCTATGCCACCATACAGGAAGGTGAGCAGATATTTTTTTGCCTGCGCAGCCATGCCTGCGCGAGCGTACATGGCTAATAGACTTTGGGTTACCGGCCACTGCTCCTTATGGGTCAACATCGCTTCAATACGCTCAATGATTGCTGTGGCCTGCTCTTGATGCCCTCCTTCGAGCGCGCCCTGTGCACTCAAGGTAAGTGCAATGATCGACGCATTTTTGTTGGGAACCCTATCAGGGGACATCGGGTCGGTACGTTTTTGTACCGGCTGCGTCGGGCCTGTACGCAGCTCGGTGATGATTGCTGTTGCCTGTTCGCTACGCCTGGCCTGCAGATGCGCCAAGCCTATCTCCAGCAGGATTTCATCGGCTTGGGCCGGGTGGCCGCCACGCACTTGTTCGTAAGCCCGTTGAGCCAAATCGGTATAGCCTAAACGCGCCAATGGGCGGGCAATTTCCAGTAAAGCACGGGTTGTATGCCGTTGTTCGTAACCAGGATACCGTTGTTCGCAACCAGGGCGTGAAACTGTGGCATGTTCAAAAGCCAATTGTGCCGATTCATCGGCCAGCGCTTGCTGACCGGTCGCTTTTGCCGCCATGGCCTTGATCGCTGCCGGCAGTGCGAAAAATGAATTGCGCGAACCAAAACCCTCCGTATCGTGCAGGGTGATATCCATCGCAGTAATGGCCTGCTGTGCTTGTCCGACCGCCAGCGCCACCACTGCGCCGGACTGTAAATCATCATCTCTTCTGTATCTTGTTTCTTCGCGCTTGGCCCGTTCCAAACCTTCGTGCAATAAACAGTTAACGTCAGCTTGCTGCATACAGGCAACATATTTTGCCCTTGGCGAACGTACGCGTTCGGCGTCGCTAATCAGCGGCAGCGCCGGAAAAGCGAAGGCTTTATTCTCTTTCGCCAGCGACATCGACGCATCAATCCACGGGCAGTGCAGTAGTTTTTCGGTCTCCGGGTCGGGAGGGTCAATTCCCGCTTGTTGTTGCCGGTTTCTTTGGTAATGTTCCCAGAATGGGGTGTAGTCCAAAGCGCTGTTGATCAGCTTCCAGCGAGCGTTCTGCCAGACAATATCGCCTTGATCCCCTTCGCGCGTCCAAGTCGCAACCGTCGTTTCCGGATCCAGCACCTCCCATTTTCGGGAACCCTCCCGGTACGTCATGAAACGAATTCGCTGCGGCTTGCCTGCACTCAGGTCATAAGCTTCCATAAAAAGGCTCTTAGACCAAAGGTTCACCGGCTGTGACGACACCTGGCCCCCCTGCTTGCTAACCAGCCTATGCTTTCCTCTCTGAACTCTTATGACCGTGTAATCTGTCTTGGTAAAATCCGCGACCTTGGTCAAGCGCCCTTTTTTGTCGAAATAGCGGTGAAATCCGACCGGCTGGCCATTGCAATAATATTCCCGCGTCTGCAATTTTCCATTGGGCCAAAACGCATCAATAACGCCATGTTGATCGTCAGGTATTTGTGTATAAACAGCGCTTGGGAATGATTCGCTTGAAGCTTGCGAGTCAGGCGGAGCCGCCAGCGCCACAGGAATCAACGTATTGATTCCGCAGAAAACAATACAAGCGATCCGTTTTTTCATGGCGACTCCCATTGGTATTTACTGCTTACAAAGAAAACCTTGAGTAATCCTGTGGCGACGTAGTTTTTGGCAGTCGCCGTTGAGGCAAAAACACGCGGCGCAAAGCGCGTGAACTAAACTCGAATAAAGCTAGGGAATTCAACGCCAGTGCGCATCTTTTCGCATTAGGGTATTTTAATGCTCTTGCTGACGAGCATAAGTTGACTGCCATTGCTACAGTCAATCTAAAAAAGGTAATAATATGCTTTTCCGGAGCAGCTTCGCGGGGGTGATGCCAAGCGAGCGATTTCAGGGCGCGACGGTAACAAAAAAAGTCTTCGCGGGGCCAAGCCCGGCGAAGCCTTTTAACGAGCCTGACAAAATTACATTCGCTCGATCATCGCGTCGCCGAAAGCTGAGCAGGAAACTTCGGTGGCGCCGTCCATCAGGCGGGCAAAATCGTAGGTGACGACTTTGTCGCTGATCGCCGCTTCCATCGCTTGGATGATTTTGTCGGCCGCTTCAAACCAGCCTAAATGGCGCAACATCATTTCGGCGGAAAGAATCAGCGAACCAGGGTTTACTTTGTCTTGCCCGGCGTATTTTGGCGCGGTGCCGTGGGTCGCTTCAAAGCAGGCGTAGTGATCCGAAATGTTGGCTCCCGGCGCAATGCCAATGCCGCCAACTTGCGCGGCCAGCGCGTCGGAGATGTAGTCGCCGTTCAGATTGGTCGTGGCGATTACGTCGTATTCGGCTGGGCGCAGCAAAATCTGTTGCAAGAAAGCGTCGGCAATGCAGTCTTTAATCACGATACCGTTCGGCAGTTTGAGCCACGGCCCGCCGTCGATTTCGACGCCGCCAAATTCGCGCTTGGCGAGTGCATAAGCCGAATCACGGAAATTACCTTCGGTAAATTTCATGATGTTGCCTTTGTGCACGATCGTGACCGATTTGCGGGCGTTGGTGATGGCGTATTGGATCGCGGCGCGCACGAGGCGCTCGGTACCTTCAACCGAAATGGGTTTAATGCCGATGCCAGAGGTAGCGGGGAAGCGAATTTTGGTGACGCCCATTTCGTTTTGCAAAAAGGCAATCAGCTTTTTGCTTTCCGGTGTGCCGTGCGCCCATTCGATCCCGGCGTAAATATCTTCGGTGTTTTCACGGAAGATGATCATATTGCAGAGTTCCGGGCGCTTGAGCGGCGACGGAACGCCCTTGAAATACTGCACGGGGCGAACGCACTGGTACAGATCAAGCTCTTGGCGCAAGGTAACGTTGAGCGAGCGAATGCCGCCGCCGACGGGCGTAGTCATCGGGCCTTTGATCGAAACGGAGTATTCGCGCAGCGCGTTTAAGGTTTCTTCGGTCAGCCATTGGTCGGCACCGTATTTTTGCGTTGATTTTTCTCCCGCGTAGACTTCCATCCAGTGGATTTTTTTCTTGCCGCTGTAGGCTTTGGCGACGGCGGCGTCGACGACTTTGATCATTACGGGCGTGATATCAACGCCAATCCCGTCGCCTTCGATAAACGGAATAATCGGCTGGTCAGGAACGGCTTGACCCGGAATAATTTTTTGGCCGCCGCTTGGGATTTTGATTAGGCTCGCACTCATATTAGCTCCATGTAGGGATTGGTTTTTACACTAAGGTCGCAGGTCGAAAAAGAAGCGTACGCAGCAATGTTCCAGTACGACTGACCGGTAAATGCCGTTCGCGATTATGGCGGAAAATCGGACGCTTCGCCAAAAATCATGCTTTTGGCTTCGCGCAAAAAAAAACCTCGCTGTATGCGAGGTTTTTCCGAGGTTTTCGGGGAGGCCGCTCTTTACTTGAGCTTGGTTTCTTTGTACGTGACATGTTTGCGGGCTTTGGGATCGTATTTCATGATCTCCATTTTGCCGGGCATGGTTTTTTTGTTTTTGGTCGTCGTATAAAAATGGCCGGTTCCGGCGCTTGATTCGAGCTTGATTTTTTCACGCATCGCTAAAACTCCTGATCAGATTTCGCCGCGCGCACGCAAATCAGCGAGCACTGCGTCGATACCATTTTTGTCGATAATCCGTAAGCCAGCATTCGAGATACGTAAGCGCACCCAATGATTTTCACTTTCGACCCAAATGCGGCGGTATTGCAAATTAGGGAGGAAGCGGCGCTTCGTTCGGTTGTTGGCATGGGAAACATTGTTTCCGGCCATCGGGGCTTTGCCCGTTACTTGGCAGACACGCGCCATATTCGTTACTCCAGTGGGTCTTGTGAAGAAAGCGGGCGATTTTAGCCTAACTTGCTCACTTCGTTCAAGTTGTTTTTGATTATTGCGTTAGAAAGCCTTGCGCCAACAGACATTTTTGCAACATAAGGTGTTTTTATGCTGTATTTAATTGCTGGAATGTCCAGTCGTTGATTGCTCATCTTGTTGAAAGAGTAATAATATGCTCTTTAGGGCGGGCGGGAGAGACCGATCTCATATGCTTATCAGTAGCACGAAGATGATACAATCGCGCCCGCTTTTATTCGACATTTGCGCTAAGAAAACCGGCGTCAATGGCAACTCTTCTTTCAGGCCGCAAAAAAACTTTTTTAATCGTTCTCTCTTTCTTGACCTACACCATGACCTTAATTCGATTTTTCATCACCCTCGTTTTTCTCTCTTTTTTTTCCTTAGTGCAGGCGCAAGAAGACGATGCTGGTGCGCAAGCGCAACAAAAAGAACTCGCAAAACTGGCCTGGCAAAAAGGGCCGTCCGAAGGAAAAATCGCCGGTAAAGCCAGCATCAAAGTGCCGGATGGCTATGTTTTTTTGGGTGAGCGCGACAGTAGCCGCTTTCTCCAGCTGATGGGCAACCCGCCGGGCAAAGGCTACTACCTGCTGGCCCCCGAATCGCTTGGCTGGTTTTCGGTATTTTCTTTTGACGCCGAAGGCTACGTTAAAGATAACGAAAAAATCGACGCCGACGATTTGCTAAAAAGCCTGAAAAGCTCCGACGAAGCAAGCAACGAGCAGCGCAAAAAACTCGGTATGGAAACCCTCTACACCGATGGTTGGCAAGTCTTACCGCACTACAACACCGAAGCGAAGCGCTTGGAGTGGGGCCTGCGCCTGAAAACTGGCAGCGGAGAAACGTCAATCAACTACACCGCGCGCCTGCTCGGGCGCACCGGGGTGATGAGCGCGACGCTGGTTTCCAGCCCCGAAGACCTAGACGCCGACACGAAAGAATTCCAAGCGGCGTTGACTAGCTTTGACTACAACTCGGGCGAAAAATACGCCGAATTCAAAGAAGGCGACAAAATTGCCGAATACGGCCTAGCCGCGCTGGTGCTCGGGGGCGCCGCCGCCGTAGCGACCAAAAAAGGCTTTTGGGGGGCGCTGATCGCCTTTATTGTCGCAGCCAAAAAACTCGCCATCGGCGCCGTTATCGCCGCCTTTGTTGGCATCAAAGCCTTCTTTAGCCGCAAAAAATCTTGATTTCGCTGTGATTTCACTTTCCTCCGAGGTCGTGCTGATGCTTGGCCTCCTCGGCTTTTACCTGTACGACTCGTCGAGTCGCGTTTATTTCAACGAGGGCTTTTTAATTCCCCAAGCGCGTAAAGACTGGAAAGTAACATTCGGTTCCAGTTGGTTCCGCTTTGGGGGCAAAGACATTTATCTGCCCAATCCTCTGGAGTTCTTCCGCCCGCATTTTCGCTTGACGTGGGCGCTCGAAGGAAGCCGCCCCGAGCGCGCTTGGACGCCGCTCCAATACCCGTTTAGTAGCTTGGTTCCGTGGCTTGTTTTGATCGCCTTGGCGCTTTTTGTGCTGCTTCCACTTGGTTTTTTCACCCGTTTTTCTGAACCCATGTTGATCGCCGCGCTGGCCGTGCTCTACCCGAGCATTTTCATCGCGCTCATTGTGCTATGGCGAAAAAGAGCCGCTTTTGCGCTCTCCCCGGCGCGCTTTGCCGCGTTAGCGTTTGAATCGCTGATTTGCCCGCCTTTAGCGCTTAACTTAATTCGCCACGTTTCGGCCCGCTTGCCGCTTTCTGCCGACCTTTTGCAATCGGCGCGTCGTTTGCAATCGCCCGCCCGCTGGAACAAAAGCCGCGCCGAATTTTTAGTGCGTATCGAAGAAGAAATGCAAAGCGAAGCGCTCGACAGCCCGCGTTATTGCTTATTAGAAAAAGCCCGTCAAGCCTTGCAAGAGGACGCAAAACATGAGCCTTGCTGAAATTATCGTGATCGTTTTTGGCGCGTTAATCGGTTATTGGGTTATCGCGCAGTTTGTTTTAGGCCGCCCCAAAACTCCGCCCGCGCCGCCGCAAAAGGACGCGGCGGATGATGAAGCTTCGCGTCAGTAAGCTTGGCAATCAAGCGGACTAGAAAAGGCTAAACATGAAATTTATCCTAGCGCTTTTATTTACCGGCAAGCTCGGCATGGTCATGAAAACCGGCGGCACCATGTTGCTGTCGATTTTTGTCTATGGTTTTGCTTTTGGCTGGCGCTACGCGGTGGGGATCGTGCTGCTTATTTTTGTGCACGAAATGGGCCATTTTCTGGCGGCCAAACGCTGCGGACTAAACGTCGGCGCGCCGACTTTTATCCCCTTTGTGGGTGCTTGGATCGAGCTAAAAGAGCAGCCGATGAACGCCGAAACCGAAGCCTACGTCGGGATCGCCGGGCCTTTGTTGGGCAGTGTTGCGGCCTTCGCCGTCTACTTATTGGCGCGCAATTTCAGCAGCCCGATCCTGCTGGCGCTTTCTTATTCGGGCTTTATGCTGAACTTGTTTAACCTGATCCCGATGACCCCGCTCGACGGCGGGCGCATCGTCGCGGTTATTTCGCCCAAAATCTGGTTTCTAGGCATTCCTTTGTTGGCCGCTGTATTTTTTTGGCGACCCAGCCCTTTACTGGTTTTGATCGCCTTAATGGCGATTCCGCAAATGTGGTCCGCACTGAAAAACGCGCCGTCGAACCCGCATTATTATCAAACGAGCACGGCGGTGCGCGTCAAATACGCCGCGCAATATCTAACCTTAGTTTTTCTGCTTGCCGTGATGGCTTTTGAGATTCACGAAGAACTGGGTCGTTAACGAAGCCCAAAATAATAGGAAGTCCATGTTTTCCGTTGTTTTGTTTCAGCCTGAAATCCCACCTAATACGGGCAATGTCATTCGCCTCTGCGCCAATACCGGCGTTGAGTTGCACCTCGTCGAGCCGCTTGGTTTTGCCTGGGAAGATCGCTCGCTCAAACGCGCCGGGCTTGATTACCACGAATTTGCCCGCGTCTTTCGCCACCGTGATTGGGCGACGTGCCAAAGGGCGCTGGCGAATCGCCGCTTTTTTGCGCTGACGACCAAAGGCCACTCGCCTTACCACACGCCCCGCTTCGAGCCGGGCGACGTGTTTGTTTTTGGCTGCGAAACGAGCGGTTTACCCACCGCCGTTATGGAAACTTTCCCCGACGAGCGCCGACTCAGGCTGCCGATGCAAAAAGAGCAGCGCAGCTTAAACCTTTCCAACGCCGTCGCCGTGATGGTTTTTGAAGCCTGGCGGCAACTCGGTTTTCCGGGCGGCGAGTAGTACGAGTAGTCCATTCACCCTCAAATTCGTTATCAAGGATTCCACCGTATGCAAATTCAGTCCGGTAGTAGCTTCATCGCCCACGCCCTTTTATTTGATATGGACGGAACGCTGGTCGATTCCACCGCCGTCGTCGAACGCGTTTGGGGCCGCTGGGCGGCCAAACACGGCATCGACTTTTCTGCCTACAAACACCGTATCCACGGCTGCCGGGCGACCGACATCATGCGCTTGATGGCGCCCACTGGAATCGATCACGCCAAAGAAGTCGCGCAGGTCGATGAAGAAGAAGTGAACGAAACCGATGGCATCGTCCCCGTCGCCGGAGCCGCCGAATTGATCGCTGCGCTGCCTCGCCAAAGCTGGGCGCTCGTCACCTCGGCGCGGCCCGAACTGGCGCGCGCACGGATGGGTGCAGCGGGTTTACCGATGCCCGACATTTTGGTCACTTCAAACGACGTCGCGCAAGGCAAACCCAACCCGGCGTGCTACCAACTGGCCCTCAAACGGCTGGGGTTTTTGGCCGAACAAGCGATTGTTTTTGAAGACGCACCCGCTGGCCTTGCCGCCGGACGCGCCGCCGGTTGCCGCACCATTGCGCTGGCGACTTCCTCGCCCATTGCCAGCCTCGCGCACGAAGATTGGTTACACGATTTGAGTGGCCTAAAACTTAACGCGATTCGCCCCGACGGCAGCCTGCAACTGCGGCTCGATTAGCAAACTCGGCGAGCGTTCAAAAAGCGCCCGCTTCCCACGGTCTTCCGATAGTTTTTGTATATGAAAGAAGCTAATTCAAAAAATATGAATGCCTACAAATCCCGTCAATACTAATAGCCCCTCATCTTTTCCGATACTTTTATTAAAGCAAGCGGGCGCGGGCGCTTCGCTCACCGCATATTTTTATCGCACAGCTCCTGTGCTAGACTGCCTACCTTGCATTCTGATCAATCGTCCGCAAACAAGAAAACCTAAAAAAACCATGCCCTTACACGCCGCCTTGTTCGTCGGAAACCGTATTTTTAATCCCTACGTACTACGAGATGGAGAATGAAATGTCCTTAACTATTGGCGTCCCGCGCGAAGTCTATGCGGGCGAAAAGCGCGTGGCCACTGTTCCTGATGTGGTCGAAAAACTGATCAAACTCGGCTTTACGCTACTCGTCGAATCCGGCGCAGGCGAGCTTGCCAATTTTAGTGACGAAACCTACCGCGCCGCCGGAGCGAGCATCGAAAGCGACACCGCCGCGCTGTGGGCCAAATCCGACATCATCTTTAAAGTGCGCGGCCCGAACGAGCAAGAAGTCGAATTACTGCGTACCGGCGGCACGCTGGTCTCCTTTTTGTGGCCGGCGCAAAACCCTGAACTCTTAAAAAAACTCGCCGCCAAAAAGGCGACCGTGCTGGCGATGGACAGCGTGCCGCGCATCTCGCGCGCGCAAAAACTCGACGCTTTAAGTTCGATGGCCAACATCGCCGGTTATCGCGCGGTAATTGAAGCGGCGCACGAATTTGGCCGATTCTTTACCGGGCAAATTACGGCAGCGGGCAAAGTGCCTCCAGCCAAAGTCTTCATCATCGGCGCGGGCGTCGCCGGGCTAGCGGCGATTGGCGCGGCGTCTGGCCTCGGCGCGATTGTGCGTGCCAACGACACGCGCCCCGAAGTCGGCGACCAAGTTAAATCGATGGGCGGCGAATTCGTCCCGGTCGACTACCAAGAAGAAGGCTCCGGCGTCGGCGGTTACGCCAAAGTGATGAGCGAAGCCTTCCAAAAAGCGCAGCTCGCCACCTTTGCCAAACAAGCCAAAGAAGTCGACATCATCATCACCACCGCCTTGATTCCTGGCAAACCCGCGCCGCGCTTGATTACCGCCGAAATGGTGCAATCGATGAAGCCGGGCAGCGTGATCGTCGACATGGCCGCCGAACAGGGCGGTAATTGCGAACTCACCGAACCGGGCCAAGTTTGTGTCAAGCACGGCGTGACGATCATCGGCTATACCGATTTGCCCAGTCGCCTGTCTAGGCAGTCATCGACTTTGTACGCGACCAACCTCTTTCGTCTGTCAGAAGACCTCATCAAAACCGGCAGCGTCGTACTCGCCGAAGGCAAAATCAGCGCCAATATGGAAGACGAAGTGATTCGCGGCACGACCGTCGTCAAAGACGGCGAAATCACTTGGCCGCCCCCCGCGCCCAAACTATCGGCCGCGCCCGCCGCCGCTAAACCAGCCGCTGCGCTCCCAGTCGCCAAAAAGGCGCACGGTCATGGCGGCAGCAGCGAACCGATGCCCGAAGGCAAACTCGCCGTCTTGTTTGGCGTCGCCGCCGCCTTTTTTTGGCTGATTGGCTACAGTGCGCCGCCCGCCTTTTTGGGGCATTTCACCGTTTTTGTGCTCGCCTGCTTTATTGGCTACATGGTCGTCTGGAACGTCAAACCCGCGCTGCATACGCCCTTGATGAGCGTTACCAACGCCGTTAGCAGCATCATCGCCATCGGCGCGCTGGTGCAAATTGCGCCGCCCGAGGCGCTGGGCGGCGAGCTGGCTCGCCCCGACGCGTGGATTCGCTATTTAGCGTTTGGCGGCATCGTGCTGGCGGCGATCAATATGTTCGGCGGCTTTGCCGTCACCCAGCGCATGCTGGCTATGTTTCGTAAATAAGGGGATTTACCCATGACTTCTGATCTTGGTCTAACGACGGTCTCCTATATCGGAGCCATCATCCTGTTTATTTTGTGCTTGGGCGGTCTTTCCAACCAAGAAACCGCCAGGCGCGGCAACCTCTATGGCATGGTCGGCATGCTGCTGGCAATTTCGGTGACGATTCTCGGCAATAAAGTTAGCACCGCCGGGTTTCCGTGGATTATCGGAGCGCTGCTAATCGGTGCTTCCATCGGCTTGTACGCCGCACGCTCCGTGCAAATGACGCAAATGCCCGAACTCGTCGCCATCATGCATAGCATGGTCGGCTTGGCCGCGATGCTCGTCGGCTACGCCAGCTACATCGACCCGACGATCTCGGCCCCTTTGAGCGGCGCTGAAAAAACGATCCACGAAGTCGAAATGTACGTCGGCGTGCTGATCGGCGCGATCACCTTTTCTGGCTCGATCATCGCTTTTGGCAAATTGTCCGGCAAAATCGGCGGCAAACCTTTGCTGCTGCCGGGGCAACATTGGCTCAATCTGGCGGGTTTACTGCTCGTCATCTACTTTGGCTACGCCTTCGTGACAGCGGGCAGCATCGAACAAGCGATGTTGCCGATGATAATTATGACCGTCATCGCCTTGCTCTTCGGCATTCACATGGTGATGGCGATCGGCGGCGCGGACATGCCCGTCGTCGTCTCGATGCTCAACAGCTATTCGGGTTGGGCCGCTGCTGCGACGGGTTTTATGCTTTCCAACGATTTACTAATCGTCACGGGCGCTTTGGTCGGTTCGAGCGGCGCGATTCTCTCGTACATCATGTGCAACGCAATGAACCGCAACTTCTTGAGCGTCATCGCCGGTGGATTTGGTTCCGACGGCGGCAGCCCCGCCAAAGCGAGCGGCGACGCGCAGCCGGTCGGTGAAGTCAATCCGATTTTAGCCGCCGAAACCGCCGAGCTTTTGAACGAAGCCAAAAGCGTCATCATCGTTCCGGGCTACGGCATGGCGGTCGCGCAAGCACAACACACCGTCTATGAAATCACCCGTTTGCTGCGCGAAAAAGGCGTCAATGTACGTTTTGGCATTCACCCCGTCGCCGGGCGGATGCCGGGGCACATGAACGTGCTGCTCGCCGAAGCCAAGGTTCCGTACGACGTGGTGTTTGAAATGGACGAACTCAACGACGACTTCCCGACGACCGACGTCGCGATGGTGATCGGCGCGAACGACATCGTAAACCCGGCGGCGCAAGAAGACCCGACCAGCCCGATTGCTGGCATGCCGGTGCTCGAAGTCTGGAAAGCCAAAACCTCAATCGTCATGAAACGCAGCATGGCGTCGGGCTACGCCGGCGTCGATAACCCGCTCTTCTACAAAGACAACAACCGCATGTTGTTTGGCGACGCCAAAAAAATGCTCGACGAAGTGCTCGTCGCGCTGAAAACTTAAACGGCGAACAGGGAGGAAGCGCGTAAATGTCCAGCATTTCGCGCTCGCCTGCTCTGAAAAGCATAATATTGCTCATTGGCTATTTAGCTATAGCAGTGGTGGGCGTTAAGGGCTGAAATTTACAGCATAAAAACACCCAAATCCGTATAGGCTCCCAAAATCGCTAAGGTTTATAGTGCGACTCGGCTCATTTTCACGTTGCTCATCCGGCGGGTTTTGCATAAACCTAATCCATAACGACTCAATTTGTCGCCAACAGTGCGTAGATACGGTTATCCACGTCAAGCCAAAGGCAGGTTTTGGTCGAACATTTTTCTGGACGTAAACGGGCGACCTAATTTAGTTTCAAGTCAAAACGCCCTCTCCCCCGACCCCTCTCCCGCCAGCGGGCGAGGGGAGAAATGGGTGCCGTTTGACACCATTTTCTCCGCAGCCTCCTTCAAACCTCTCCTTGCCCGCCAGCGGGCGAGGGGAGAAATGGGTGCCGTTTGACGCCATTTTCTCCGCAGCCTCCTTCAAACCCCTCCTCTCCCGTCAGCGAGCGAGGGGTGAAATGGGTGCCGTTCGACGCCGCCTTCTCCGCAGACTCCTTCAAATCTCCCCTCTCCCGCCAGCGGGCGAGGGGAGAAGTGGGTGTCGTTTGACACCATTTTCTCCGCAGCCTCCTTCAAACCTCTCCTTGCCCGCCAGCGGGCGAGGGGAGAAATGGGTGTCGTTCGACGCCGCCTTCTCCGTAGATTCCTTCAAATCTCCCCTCTCCCGCGAGCGGGAGAGGGGTCGGGGGAGAGGGAAATAGGAGGTAAAAACAAATCGCCGTTAGCCTGCGAAAATGCGTAGTACGGGCGAAAAGCTACGTGTTATCCGCCGTATGCATTCGGCGCAAGGCGCTGCGCGTTTGCGCCCTACGGCTCTGGCATGAACAAGACCCCAAACCGTCTGACCGCGCAAAATCAGCGCCCAACAAGACTTTTGACAAAAGATTAAAATCCCGTACCGCCCATCCAAC
>CAKZFC010000010.1:0-10962 GCA_936435175.1 Glyphotaelius pellucidus | reverse complement strand
CGTTTTTTCGTTGTGATTGAGAAAATCTCCATCACTTTTTTTAAATTTTTATGGACTCTTGTTCTATTAGGCTAATATACTCACTTTAGCATTTTGTTTATAACTAGCGAGTTCCCGACATGCGTTGCAATGCCAGTTAAATTAAGATATTGCTTCTCTTTGCGTGTCCTTTCTAATTCGACCCCGTTCCCTTTCCTTCCACCTCCCCTTTTCCGCTTCCATCCGCCCTGCAAACCTCCTCCCCCCTCCCACTTCCTTCCCTCCCCGCATTCCGCTTTTTACATTCCCCGTCTTCCCCTCTCCCTCAATCCCTCTCACGCGAATCTCTTCCCCCGTCATTCCACTGCACCCCTCCCGGATTCCCCTCCCCCTCCCGTCTACCCTCCTTGCCGCTAAACTACACGAAACCACTCACCTTTTTGAAATTTTTATACATATTTCATAACGACAGTGCTCACCAATGTACATAGAAACCTTTGCGGACGTGCACTTAACAACTCACTAAAGTTTCACCGCAATCGGATGAGTAGTATAGGAAATAATATCATAACGCCACAGCTAACTATTATATATAGAAACCATTGCGGGCATGCGCTCATCAAATCACCAAAGTTTCGTCGCAATTGGATGAATGGTTTTGGAACGCATAAGGCACAAACAAACAAACAAGCAAGCAAACCTATTTTGATTTTTATATATGTGTAGGTACCTAGATTCTTTACACTGTTTTGTAATTCTGCGTTTCCAATCTGTCATTTAATTGTTAGGATTTTTTGCATGTTTATATTTTCTGTAAATATATCTAATATATGAAATTCTTGTGTCACGGTGTTTGTTATCATACTCCTCCGAAACGGCGAGACCGATTTTGATGAAATTTTGTGTGCTTATCGAGTAGGTCTGAGAATCGGCCAACATCTATTTTTCATACCCTTAAAAGTTAAGTGTGGTCCAACCCGAATATTATTTTTTTTTCAATAATTTTTATTTTGATTTTTTTATGGTGAGGAATTAAAAATACATACAGCCCTAAATTTTCACTCTTCTACCATCAACCCCTATTTTTTTAATAGCAATATTAGTAATTCAATCATTTTCAACCCTGGAAGTAAAAAAATATTTCCTAGAAATAATGTAAATGGCAAAACGACGTTTGCCGGGTCAGCTAGTATTTTATATAACTTGCATTTTTTATTACTTTGTGGACTATTTAAAAATGAGAAAAAAAAATTATGCCGCCCTTCTTACAATAGTTGGTGGTGTAATAAAGATCAGCATGGATGCCTTACAAACGATGGATCGGGGTTCGATTCTCGGCCGTGACAATTTTTTTTATTTTAATATAAAATAATTATTTATAACATGAAATTTTTTTCTTTATATTTTTAAAAATACATTTTTTTTTTAAGTTTTGTTTCCCCAGATTTTCACTGGTCTGTGCTAATTTTTAATCAATTTATTATTATGTTTAAGAATATTCAAAAAAAAGTTCAAAACACGAACTTTAGGCATAAGTTTAGTATATTTGATTCATGAACGTGATATTTAAAAAAAATGTGTGCAGTTCATAGGCAGTAGAAGTGAAACCTGGTAGGTTAGGAAGCACCGCACGAAGAGGAGACCGACAATTCTATCTCATTCTCTCGCAAGCTAAATTTTATAGATGTATGTATACGTTTGTCTTTTTTTGGTATCACTTTTTCTTTTCATCGAGTTTCAAATCACTAAAGAAGTTTTCGCTTCAAAAATAAAATTTAGTTAAGGTGACATTTAAAAAAAAATACCCCGTTACAATTGTCCTGAACACTCTGTATTTTTTTAACAAATTTAATAAACGTCCTTATCTGCTTGTTATATCCGGACCACTATTGCTGAAGAGGCAGAGGGAGACTTCAGACCTGCACACGCCATCTGTCTCGAGAGAGTTTTTCATCCGACCGTCCTCTCCTCTCCGCTGTTCCTCTTAACACGTCATTCACCCTAGTGAGGTAGCTAACTTCAATATTTTCCCCCCTTTCTGCCTGTTCAGTACACCGCTATGGAGTTCAAATACCATAAAACTTGCTACCGTAACTTTAAGGTGAAAAAAATATTCACCTTTAAAGTTACATTTAATAAAAGTAACTTGATTTCTTGAAAGTTTTATATTTTTGTTATAAATTCAACAATTCTTCGAAAGTAGCCATTTCAATCACCTAGGGCCATTTTAAGCAACTTTTAACAATTTTTTGGTTTAAAATCATTTTAAACCTCACGAGAGTCTCGTGTCTCTTATATTTGTTTCAAGAATCCCAACTGTGGGTTGAGGACGGGAAGGAATAGGGGGTTCTTGAATATTTTTTTTTTATGTGAATACCTCACAAGAGTCTCAGCAGGTCACGTCTGGAGTCAGTGAGACTATGGCGTCCCCAATTGGAGTATGTTGTGAGGATGAAGGTAATAGGGAGGTGAAGGAGATGGGGAAGAGAAAAGTGGGTAAGTACCTGGCTTTTCAGATCTAGTCACCAAACACAGCTAAAGCCTTTCCAAAAAACTTTTTTTTTTCAATTCTGAATGGTGGTCTTACACCAGCGCGATATTGAAAATATCTTCCTTTGCGCAAGCCGGGATTCGATCCCTTGACCTCCGGATTGCGAGTCAAGAGCCTTTCCCCTCAATCACATCAAGTCAAATTCAAATTCAGATCTAGTCACTAAATTAAAGCGGATACTGTCATTTCAATATAAGTTGCGATTCTGAATGGTGGTATTTCACCGGAGCGATTTTTACAATATGTGCCATGTGATTGTGTTAAGCCAAAGAAACGACACTTCGAGGCGGATTAAGAACGTAACCATAGAAGGGATTTGTTTGTGCTGGTCTGGAAGAGGTCCGGATTGAATGGTATAAATCGGAGGAAACACTAATACCGGTAGACTGTTAGCAATGGATGACCTTAAAATATATAAAACAATTACGAATCTTAACGACTGTTGCATATTACAATCAAATCTAGTGAGGTTACAAGAGTGGTGCGCCCTTAATGAACTTTTCCTCAATATTGAAAAATGCCAAACAATTACTTTTACTCGAATCAAAAGTCCCATTAAATTTCAATACAGCATTGATAACATTTTCCTAAAAAGGGTAGAACAAATCAAGGATCTCGGTATTATTTTTGATAGTAAATTAACTTTTGTTCCTCATATTAATGTCATAACTAATAAGGCTATGAAATGTCTGGGTTTCATTCTGAGGACGGTCAAAGAATTCAAATCAATTAATTCGTTTAAATTGCTGTACACTGGGCTGGTGAGATCTAATTTAGAATATAATTCAACCATTTGGGCTCCATTATATAAGACACACCAACAAAAAATTGAAAGAGTACAGCATAAGTTTTTAAGATTTATTAATTATAAACTCGGAATACCTATCGAAGAACTAAATTATGTATATCTAATGGAATTACTCAATATAAGCGATTTAACGTCAAGGCGTGTAGTGAGCGATTTAGTTTGCCTTTTTAATATTGCGAATGGCAGACTGGACGCCCTCGATTTAACTTGTAAAATTAATTTGAGAGTACCCACGCGTGATACCCGTTCTAATGCACTTTACTTTGTTACCAATTCTACTAATAATTATTTTGAAAACTCTCCAATACAAAGACTTCATATACTCGGAAATAAATATACTTCAATTGACGTTTATCGACATCAATCGATTTCTAAATTTAAACTCAGTATATCAGAACATTTAAAATAAAGCTATAAATATCATGCACTATATAGCACCTTTATCGATATATTATTGTAGCTATGTTTCGATAAACACGTACCAAATATGTATAACAAAGATTGCTAATTATAAACATAAATAATGACAATCTTGTCTTATTTCTCTTTATAATTAAAATAACTATCTCACATTAATTTACGTGACCATATATTCTATTTTACCTGCTTTGTGTCATATCTAGTGTTATCTATGTTTTGTTTCTTATATCTTATGTTATCTTTTTTTTTCTTACAGTTATATTATGTTTATATTATATTTTGTTATTTCCTATACTTTACCAAAAACATGTACTGCACTTTATGTAAAAGCCCTATGGGCGTTTAAATAAATAAATAAATAAATAAATAAATAAAATAAATAAATAAATATTAAAATAAATAATAAAATTAGCTTTCTCTCCGTTCGTATTATAAAAAAAAAACCTACGGTGTCTACGGTGACATGTTTTTTTAAGGAAAATGAAATACCTAGAAAAGGAAAAAATACGTAGGGAAAACTGATCTTAGAAAAAATACAATTTTCTTTTTAACCATTTTAACTATTTATTTTTCAGTAATTTTATTTATTTTGAATTTATTTTTTACTATATCACTAATATAGTGTGAATAAAAGAGGTCCGAGGACTGATCCTTGCGGTGCTCCTAAGGTATTCTCCATTGGTTTTAAAAATTGGTCAATTTATTTTGTTACTTATTTTCGGTCTTTTATATACTCATATTAATTTTATAGTAACAGCTTAGAAACCAATTTCTTGAATTACAATTTGTTTTTTAACCTTTTATGAGTAAAACCCCAAATTGTAATATTTAATTAAGTGAAGACACTATGAGCGAAACTCAATCGAAAATCTGGAAATATATGATTTTTCTGTATCAAGATTTTCGATTGAGTTTCGCTCATAGTTTCTTCATTTAATTAAATATTCCAATTTCTTTTAGCTTTCTTATCGTATTTCTGTACATCGGTATTTCTTTGTTTATAATTTCAAATTCGCTTTCAGAATTCAAAAATATTGTTCTGATAAATTTATAACTCTTTATTCTATCCTTTCACTCTTCAACGATTACGTTTACATATTATGTCTGAATCCTTGTTGCTCTCAGTATTATTCAGTATTTAATCTAAGCACTGCAAAATTTCTATTTTATTATCAATTCATGATCTTTTTATATTTCGATGACGTGTTGGTTGAAATATTTCACGACTGTGGTAGTTTTTGTTCTTCATTCGTCTCATTTCCAATTCTTAACAGTGAAGGTCTTAACTGGAAAAGCCTATCTTATTATATTTAACCCATTTACACTGTTATGTGATTTAATTCGGTTTAAGATATTAAATAAATTTTCTGCATTTATTTATATATTTTCTGTGTCGTAAATATTCATTTAAAGGATTTTTTTATTATGTTGTAACTTTATTTTTTTTTTTACATTTTTATATTAAACATGTTATGTTTCGATAGCTGATTGGAAGCCTGTTACTTTCTACCGCGGAGTTCGGAATCTCCACCTATCACTGTTGGAATGGAAAAAGGGATGAAGGGGAAAAAATGGGATGTCCACCGAAAACAAGATGAAACCCTACCTTGTTGGTGACGTCCTGGGTCCCACACTTCATGCACTCAAGATAACTCGCGATGGAAAGCACGTATTTTGCGCGGATCCGGGTTTTGACTATAAGCGACGAGACCAAGTATTTGGGCTGCCAGTCCGCGCGGTGTTGAAATTGTACTGATTTCACGGTTAGGAGTCAAACTTGAACCGGTGACAATAGCAAGATGGATGTAACAGGATAGGTAGGTAAGACGGGAGGGATAGATGGGAGTAGGTACAGATTTGCCCGAACATATACCGCCCGCCAAAAATACCATTTTTCCAACACCCATCGAAACTGGCCAAGAAACCTACTCCTAACACGTGAAAGAATATGAAAAGAAACCTATTCCTAACATTTAATCTATTCCTTACAAACTAGGTGCACGTGAAACTAAAGACTATACGTGCAGAATGTAATGAAAAAATAATAACTCGAAAAACATAACTAAAACAAAAGATAGCTGAATCGCAATCAATGCGAAACCATTGAAGGCATAAAAACAAAACAAAACAAAAAATATATGAACCTATTCCAATATTCATAAAAAAGAAAAAAAAAACGTTGCTATCTTATTCTACAGGTAAAAGACAAAGCTTTGCCACAGGCCGTAGATATATACCATCGCTGGTTTGTACTGAGGCTAATCTTACGACCCCGTCAGAGCCCGGTTTCACCTCCCTTATCCTGCCGAGCGGCCATTTCAATGGAGGACTCCTAGTATCTTTGATGACCACTAGGTCATTTACTTGAAGGTTACGGGTAGCCTTATACCATTTGACTCGATTTTGTAACGCTTGTAAATATTCTGTATTCCAGCGCTGCCAAAAATGTTGTGTCATTTTCTTTAAATGTTCCCACCGATTGAGACGATTTATCTTAACCTCTGAATAGTTATATTCTGGAATCGAAATTAACGGTTCTCCAATTAAAAAGTGACCTGGAGTAAGGGCCTGAATGTCCTCAGGGTCTGAGGTTAGAGGACAGAGGGGACGAGAATTTAGTATGGCTTCTATTTTATGTAATATAGTTGTAAATTCCTCAAACGTCAATGAAGTGTCCCCTATTACTCGTTTTAAATGATTTTTAACGACTCGAATGTTCCCTTCCCATAGTCCTCCGAAGTGAGGACTGGAGGGAGGGTTGAAGTTCCACACTATTCCCTTTTCTGAACATGTACGCATGACTTGTTCATCATTACGACAACTATTTAAAAAATTTTGTGTTCCAATCAAATGGCGTTTCGCCCCAACAAAGTTCGTACCGCAATCCGAATAAATGGCCTGACAAATACCCCGTCGTGAAACAAACCTATCGAGGGTAGCGATGAAAGCGTCAGACGAGAGATCTGAGAGAACCTCGAGATGAATCGCCTTCGTTGCCATGCAGACAAAAATTGCAAAGTAAGCCTTGTATGTCTTAGCACCCCTGCGTTTTCCTTCCTTTAAGACGTATGGGCCGGCCAAATCCACCCCCACCCGATTGAATACGCGGTTCGGTGTGACACGCGCTTCTGGCAGACTGGCCATGAGAGGATTTTGCGGGGACGCTCGCAATCTCGCGCATCTCACACATTTGGACACCATTTTCTTGATTTTATTACGTGCCGACACAATCTAATAATTTTGCTGAATCAGGAATTGCAAAGTTCGTGAACCAGCGTGTAGATAGGCCTTATGGTAATAAGATATTAACAGTTCCGCAATCTTACTGTTTTTTGCCAAGATTATTGGGAACTTAGTATTATATTTTAAATGAGAGTTGCGGAGCCGCCCGCCAACGCGAAGTATGTTTTCGTGGTCAATAAACACATTTAATTTTTGAAATGCCACTGAGTTGACCGCATCATTTTGCAGCATTCTGAATTCCTCGGGAAAATGAAACTGCTGATCGCATTTTACTATTAGGGTGACCGCGCGATTTATTTCTGCGCCGGTCAGAATTCCAGATCTACAAGCATCCTTGGTCCGTTGCTGCGTATTGTAAATAAACCTAAGCGACCAAGCGACCACATTCCGAAGACGGTTCCAAGAAGAAAATCGGAAAAATTGTAGGCCCTCATAGTAATCAAGCGGCCTGTTAACTGTTGAGACGTGGGATTTTACTTCCGGTAGCTCTTCATTTAATTTTTCCGGTAAAGACAATGGCCACTTCTGACTTGGCTGAGCCAACCAAGGAGGCCCTTGAAACCACAATTTGTTGTCTATTATTTGCGATGGACATAAACCGCGAGAAGCAAAATCGGCTGGATTTTCCTTTGACGCAACGTGGTACCACTTTGCGTCCTCGATTTCATCAATAATTTTGATAACACGGTTCGCGACAAAAGTTTTCAAAGTATGAGGGGGTGTCTTGATCCATGATAAAACTATGGTGGAGTCGGAAAACAATATTATTTCTGTAATTTTCACGAGAGTTTCTATAGACGACTTCGTCATTTTTACAAGCTTTGAAAGTAGGTAAGCTCCCATAAGCTCGAGACGTGGTATTGATAATATTTTCAGCGGTGCAACTTTAGATTTACTCGTAAGTAATGTGACTTGAGGCTGTGCTTCGTTCGTAACCAAATATATACAAGCCGCGTAACCTAATTCACTCGCATCTGAAAATCCTACTAAAGTACAATTTGAGTTTTTTATTGTACTGCAATGTCTCGGTATTTGTAAATAACATAACCTAGGTAATTCATCCAAGAAATTTTCCCATAAATTAACAATTTTTTCCGGGAGGGAGTCATCCCAACCTAACTTTAATTTCCATAGTTCCTGTAGAAGACATTTCACCTTAAAAACAACAGGTGTTATTAATCCAATGGGATCGAAAATACGTGCAACACGGCTCAGTATCGCACGTTTTGTAAAAACCTTTTCTTTTTCTTCTACCGAGTACGAAAATGTATCCTTATCAGGATTCCAAATTAAACCTAAAATTTTCAACGAGAAAGATGTTCCATCATCAAATGCAACTTTACCACTCGTGTGGCTCCGGTGCTCAATTGGAATGTTATTTAAAACTGACTGCGAATTTGTCATCCATTTTCTCAATTGAAAGCCTCCTTTTGTAAGGAGTTCTTTTAGCTCCGTCTGCAGCTGAGCGGCGCTTTCCGGTTCCCATTCACCGGTAACGATGTCGTCCACGTATGTGTCCGACAACAGTGCTTTAGAAGCCTTTGGAAATCGAGTACCTTCATCCTTCACCAGTTCATGTAAAGTTCTTATGGCCAAATAGGGCGAAGAAGTCACCCCGAATGTGACAGTACCAAGTATATATTGCCCTACCGGCTGTAACGGTGAAGATCGCCAGAGAATCCTTTGAAAATTTGTATCTTCTTCTCTCAACCGAATTTGTAGAAACATTTTTTGTATATCCGTAGTGAGTACTATCGGGTATACACGGAATTTTAAAAGTATGTGACTTATTTCATTTTGTAATTTTGGACCCGAATATAAACAATCGTTCAGCGAAATTTGTTTATCAGATTTACATGAGGCGTCAAAGACCACCCGAATTTTAATATCATTTCCTATTTTTTGAACAACCGCATGATGTGGAATGTAATAAGTATTCGGTATCTCAGTCGATGGAGAAACTCTTGTCATGAAGCCTTGCTGTAAGAAATCATCCATATATTTACAGTAATGGGCTGCCAATGTTGGATTTAATGACAAGCGTTTTTCAAGATTATAAAATCTCTTAAGGGCGATATCATATGTACTTCCGATATCCACATGATCTCTGTTCTTGAAAGGTAGTGCCACGATATACCTGCCGCACTCTTCCCGGTTGACTGTTGATTGAAATATGGTTTCGCATTCATTGTCGTCCTTATTCTGAATAATTTCGTTAGAAACCTCTTCAATTTCCCAGAAACGACTTACCGCGTAATTTAAGTCACTATTTTCAACTGCAGTCAACGCTGACGTCATAACGGGTTGTACGGAATTATAACCTTGTATACATGATCCCATAACTATGTATCTGAATATTGTATTAACAGCTATTAAATCACGGTTTGAAATATAACCTTGCCTCCATATTTTTGCAATCAAGTCAGACCCCAATAGGAAATCTATCTCTCCCGGATTTCTAAATTCTGGATCTGCAAGATTTAGACCTTTAAATTCTTCAGAAGTATCTTGAAAGTTTATATAAGGGAGTTTTGACGTAACATTGGAGATTATTACTGCCTGCCCTGCAACCCAAGAGCTGTTTTGCAAGGAAAATATTTTACAATTAACTAAACCTTGCACATTACTAACTGTTGCGTTATTAATTCCCCGTATATTACCGTTCCATGTTTTCTTTTTTAAGCCCAATATATTAAATAATCTTTCCGAAATGAACGAAATCTCGCTTCCCGTATCGATTAACATCCTAGCCCTATGTTTACGTCCTGAAGTATCAAGGAATTCTGCTAGCGCGGTAGGCAATATAGAACGCTTACTCAATCCAAACACTACGTTGCATATTACTGGGTTATCACTTTCAGTATCACGGTCGTTTGGCGAAGGAGATCTTTCATCAGTATGGAGTAGCGTATTATGCGTTCGCTTGCACCGTTTGCATCGAAACTTTGAACGGCAATTTTTAATAAGGTGCGAATTTAAACAGTTGAAACATAACCTCTCCTTTTTTACGAAGTCCCTCCTACTGTCTACATTTAGTGATAAGAAGTCTTGACACTTTGTCAAGTGATGTGTGTGATTGCACATTATACAAGTAATTTTCTTGACATTATGCCCGTTTGAACTCGCATTTGAAAATAATACCCGCTTAGGAATCTTTTTTTCTTTAATATCTGATAACATATTTATACGGTTTTGAGTTGCTAAAAATTCTATTAATTTTCCAGTATCCGGTATTTCATCTTTTTTAACAAGAGATTCAAAAGACCGACGCGTTTTTAAATCTATTTTTTGCAGAACCATATGACAAACGAATTCTTCAAATAATTTTCCTCGGTTTAAATCGCGAAGCCCCGAGAGATTTTCACGCAAGACATTCAAAATCTCTTCATTATTAGCAAAATTACAATTTAAAATCGAGTTGGCATAATATATAAATAATGCTCTAGATTCAGAATAATGACGCCACAGTGTTTCCCATGCTAATTCATAATTTTCTTGAATCAATGGAATAGTCTTAACCAATGACAAAGCTGTTCCCTTCAAAGAGGTCAATAAATAATGAAATTTTTCAATGTCACTCAAAATAGTGCTGTCATGAACAAGGCTCCTGAATAAATTAAAATATTGAGGCCACTCTCCGATATTTCCACTAAATATAGGAATTTTTATTTCCGGAGCTAGTAAACTGCGACCGGGCGGCCCAGAGCGTTGTACTTCTCCGCCTGACACGTCATGACGATTATTCTGACTCATTTCTAAGGCATCACGTGCCGATGTAACTTCAAAGAACAATTCCTCAAATACACGCGAAACCTCCAATATATCATTTTTCGACTCAAACTCGGGAAGTGACACCAGATCTGACAGCTCACATTGAATACTTTGAAATTCGTCATATGTGGACTCTAATTTATCCATTCGGGCTCTGAATTGACATAGCTTAGTCTTTTGTTCTAAATCT
>CAKZFC010000009.1:0-28140 GCA_936435175.1 Glyphotaelius pellucidus | reverse complement strand
ATAACCAGGAGCGGTTAAAAAATCAGGCAAGTTAAATACCTGCGGTGAGTAGCACTGGTGGCTTGTCGGGATGCAGTTCCATCTGGCGTGCCACGTACTGGCCGTGGAAATGTGCGTACCACCAGCCGCGGCGCTCCTCTGTCGAACCTGGCCGCACGAAGGGGATACGGAAGTAGCGGTCCACGGAGCCCAGGATGTCGGGTTTGGGCTGCGGGCGGGTCTGAGGGGTCTTAGCCGCTGCTATAAAAGGAAAAACAAATTACTGTCTGTTTTTTTAACTTTGACACAATTCCACTAAGCCTTCCGCAATGGAGGGGTGGGGGGGTAATACTCATTCTCCAAACGAGAGTTTTGTGCGATATCAAAGTTGTTTTTTACATCATATATACACATATATATCATTGGAAATCTGTATACAGAATCCGAATCCTGTATACCGAAGGACACGCATGTACCAAGATTAACACCTAAAAATCGGACACATTTAAATGGGAAAAAAGGGGTACGTCAAGGGTGCATCCTTTCATTAATGTTATTTAATATATATGGTGAATACATAATGCATAACGTTCATGATGGATGGAAAGATGGAATAAACATTGGGGGCCAAAAAAACTCAAATCTCCGATATGCAGATGACACTACACTTATTGCCTCTTCTGAAGAGATGAACCACCTCCTTGCTAACATAGAGGAAGAAAGCCGTAATCTAGGTCTAATGTGTACACCGAGGCAGCTCTAGGGGTTCAAGAGTGGAAGGTCATCTGTCCGAGCCCCCATAATGTAAGGCGGCTATGTTGGAAGGCCTTCCCTCCGAACCGCCCTAATTTAGGCTTCCCAAAAGCATGACAGCTTGCTTGAAAGCAATCCCGTTGACAAAGCAAGCTAGCACATTAATTCAGTTGCTGTGGTCAATTTCAGGCAAAATAATTTTGGATGGGATGGGTTAAAAAAAAATCGTCTGACTAATATTTATTTGATATTGTGATATTGTTGGTACTTCACGAATTTGAGAGTCAAATAAATTTTACATTTAATATAGTAAATTATTTCATGCGACAGGCGTGCAATATGCAAAACCAACTATCTTCTGTGTGGGATCATGTAAAAAAAAAAAAAAATCTTTTTATAAGCATAATATTTATCATGTTGTCTTATTTATCATCATACATCTGTCTCCCTCACGGCAATGACCCAAAGACCCAAGCGGTCTTCAGATTGCAAAAGCATTATTACTTTTACCAGGTGACAAAGTGCCACCTCATTAATTGTATGGCGCTTAAGCCGCCGCTATCCGAATTCGACCGATTTCTTACATATCTCCCTTAAACATTTGAAGTTTATAAGCTCTTAAAAAATATATGTTATTTTTGAAGATAATATCTAGATACGTTCCACGCCGAAACGCAAATTATATGAAATTCTCTCGATAGAAAAAAATCACAAAGTATGCTCCGAAAATTATTTAAAACAAGTCTATTTCTATTATTTTATAAGTTATATTTGTGAAAAAATTCACAATGTTTCTTTAAATGATACTTAAGATACGTTCCACGAGATTTTTGCTCTATTTTAAATGAGTCATGTTTTATTAAGCTTTTTCAAAATTTTCGCTGCAATTTTATCACTTAAAATATTAGCGCGCTCTGTCCAACATTCATAATTACATATCTCTCCATCTTTTTCAGCCGAGAAGCCCCGCCTTAAAGAGACAGAAGATGTGATATTGGGACATTTGATAAATTGACCAGCCAATAACAGGTGCGAGGGAAAGTAAGCTTTCATTTGAAACGTTTGATGTCACTACTTGCCGCTGCCCGCTTTCTCGCGGTGATTTTCAAATAAATTAAAATAATACCAGTTGTTTCGATTAGTATAATATTTCATAATATGTATTTTGTTTTATTGTCATCTTATAATTTTGGGAGGTCATCGAATAACTGACATGAGAGAAAGACTGCCAACGCGTGTACATGTGTTGGAATCAATCAGCAAATGTGTTGAAAGTGAAACTCACCAGCGTCCATGATGGATTTGGGAGCCCTCTCCGACTCGGCCATGGTGGTCCTGCGCTGGTTCTTGGTCTTCCAGGCGTGGTAGACTTTCAGGCGGCGGTGGAACTCCACCCGACAGGCCTGAACAAACCATCAGAGTTAACTATTTTACAAAGTAAGACTTACTAAGTTTGTTAAAAAATCTAAACAAAAGAATTAAGCAAAGCATTAGGCACCGGCTGGGGTGAAGAGAACCAGTTGGGGTGAAGCAGACCACAGAGCTTACATTGTCTTGCCAACGCTATTGCTCTGTCAACCGAAGTGATACACCCTAATTTTTTCTACACGTATTAGACTTGCCTATGCAGTGGTTGAAAGTGTTATGGGCCCGCGCAAAATATTTTAATAAAATTTCGGGTAATATATAAGGTTTTTAATTTTGTGAATATTCAGTTTACAACTACTGAACATCAAAATGTGAAAAGGATATTGTGTTGTAAACTAAATTATATTGGTCACTTATATCTTAAGTGAATACAAAAAAAATATTTGCAGCGTGAATACAAAAAAAAATTAATTTTCAGGGACGGAGCAGACCATGCCACGAACGTACAAGAAACAACTGGGAGGTCGTAAATATGATCCCGGCAATATTATTTTTTTTGTGAATTTGCCCCTACCCTTGTTTTTTTTTTTTTTTTTTTTTTTTTTTTTTTTTTTTTTTTTTTTTTTTTTTTTTTTTTTTTAAATTTATTAAAATTACAGAGAACATTTTGTACAAGAATTAGAGTAGACCCACAAAGCTGTCATATGGCAGCTTGTCTGCAGGTTCTAACAATTTAAACATTCTTAATATAATATCTAAGAAAATATTTGTAAATACATTTATAGTTTTAAGGAAACATTAGAATAGATCACATAGTAGTATTAGATAATTTAACTTACAACTATAAATATATAAGATATTTCAATTTACCTATCTAATAAAAGATATGTAGGCAGCTATATTAAGATATTCAAAGATACATGGAGTTTTCGTTCATTAACCATTTTAGGACTTAATCTCTCATAATGATTAATCATTAATCATCTCATAATAATTGTTAATAAATATTTAAATAAATGCATACACATATCATAACATAACACATATTTTCCAAAAAAACCAAAGTTTCCGACTGCAATTTAAAAAAAATTTATGCATGAAACAACAAAAAAGTGACGTGACAATAACTTTTTATACACATTTGTCTAATAAAATATAAATGTTTTAATTTTTTTCATTTTCAGTAATTTTAGTTAGAAAAAACGTAAGGTGAGCCATATTAAAATTGTTTTTATTTTTGCAGTCAAAATTTTTGTATTTCGAGAATTATGAGTTTATTTCTAATAATAAAATTTTGGGATACGTTCAGAAATTTTCTATTTATTTTGATTTTATGACTCTGACCTTCTGATAGTACATGCCAGAGGCCTGAGGGTTAAAATAGTAATTGTGATAATCTTTATGAAAATAAGTAAGTTGAAAGCGACAATAAAAAAGGGTAATACCTCGAGCAGTTCGATATCGCACGACGTGTTGATAGTGTCTCGGAGTTCCGAATATTTCCACTTGGAAAGGTCGTACTTTTGTTTTTCCAGCATCGCCTGTTGTAACCTGACCTTTTCTGACCTGTAATCAAACCAATCATAATTCTTAACTTCACTTATTATAAATCTATATTTAATAATCACCTCAAGGGCACTGTGTTTACATGGACAAATTAATTCCACATTCAGACTGGACCAATTCATCACAAATGTGATGTAATTGATAAAGAAATTTGCCTCATCTGAACTTGGTTGAGAATGTTCAATAATAAGTTAAAGGGGTATAAAGTATAAGTGACAAATCGCTACTTTTCAAAGTCAAAACAATGAAATAAACGTAATGTTAGTGAAAACTATGTTTTATTTGTTGTTCTTTAATGAATAAAAAAATAATGTTTTAATATATGGTGTCCGGAAACTAGTTATGCAAGCAGGAAACTTGTAAATCAACGATGAGACATTGTGTATAATTACATTTGTATTATACAATTTTCTTCAAGGTTTTAGCGCTCCTTAAAAGTAACGATTTGTCAATAATGCTTTTTTGGTTGAAACAATCGTTATTAGTATCATTATTAACTTGTTAACATCATTCGCCTCCCGTTAGAATTACATATACGGATTATGTACAAAATAATACAGAAAAGAATGCAAAATAACATAAATTATTATTAGTTTGTTATTAAATATAACCAAATTATCAAAAAATACATTCACAAACAAGTATAAAAGGTGTTAAAACAATTTAAAAAAACAGTGAGAATTTTTTAAAATAATATTTATACTATTGAAGAAGAAGATAATACTAATAAATCTAAACGAAACACGAAACAGAACAGGATACAGAAGATATAAAAAGGTAATGGTCGCAAGCGGGACTCAAACCCAGGATTTCACATTTCAAATTCAGAATTAACGATATTCTTCTCAACTAATTTAGAGATCCTGGGTTCGAGTCCCGACTGCTACTGTTGCAACTGTTACCTCTTTTCCGTGTCTTGTTTCGTTTAGATTTATTATTTACATTGGTAGGTATAAACCTTCAAAAGTTATTCCAATAAAAATGTTATATTTATACCAGCTAGGAAACACGGGGAAGCAATCTTAATTTAACTCTTTGTATGTACTTGGTTAATGTTTTTGCCACATTCCTGATAAATTTTCTTTGTGGGCAAAAAGGAAGCTGAGCCAACTTCTTTGGAAATAAAAATTAAATGGATTTTTTGTACAGAATAGTAAGTGTATGCACTTTTTGGATCAAAATATTTTAATTTAAAACGATCTAATAGACATGTGTGCATAGTGCTGGAGACATTGACAAATCACCTGTGAGGTGCAGCCCATGCGGACCGAAAAGCTGTGAACGCCTCAAAAAAACAAAAAAAGTTTTCTGATAAATTACCCATAAAATCCTGTCATATTAATTCAATAACAGAACAGATGTTCTAGCACAGCATAGCATAACAAGAGGAATGGTACTGTTGAACGAAATATCAAAAACACTAGATGTATACAACTCTTCTTTAGATAGCCTTAAGATTTTTTTGTATAATGTTCATCTTCTTAGGTGTTAAGCTTGTCTAAATGAGAAAATTGTACGGTAATTGGATTATTTATCTGTTGTACAATTAAAAAAATAAATAAATAAAAAAAAAAATAAAAAAATAAAAATAAGATCGTAAAAAAATCGGCCATCAACACCATTGACTTGCCATGTGCCAGCTGATTCTATTTTCGGAATAATTTTTGTAATTGTCTAATTGTACCGTCTTACCTCAAAAAATTTTTTTTTATGTATTTATGAAAACAATAGGTGAACAAGAGGTTAAATAACATATTTTTTAATAAACGAAACGCTGACAGGTCGAGAATCAACTTATCAAATCTCAAAAAATTCAAAATGGCTTTATTGACTGATTTGATAACAATCATAACAATTCTTATTGCATGCAAAAAATGGTTTTACTTAGAAAGTTGTCATAAATTTGTCATTTTTATTATAATTTATTTTTATGAGAAATTTAGCAAATCTTGAAACTTTTGGCGGGCGGCATTTTAGGTATTTTTGTATATTTTTAATATTGGGTTGGAGTAATTATTTTGGACATTTTTGTATATTTTTAATTTTGGCTTGCAGTAATTATTTCTCGAATAGGAAATTCATGTCATATCTGTATCAAAAATGATGTCTAGATTTTCAACCATTATAAAGAGTTAATTTTAAGATTGCTTATGCTGTGTTTTTGTAAGTACATAGCCTTGAAAATCAGTGTTTTGAGTAAGTTATGTGGAAGACTATAATCTATTGACCGACAGAATTCATTATCAAAATCAAAACATATACTTCAACAAACTAGTCTTGTTCAGAATGAAGGGAGATGCGAGTGGCGAGTGCGGTGTGGCGAGCCACCAACGAGAGTTAGTGAATTACTAATAAACCGTGCCCTTTCTGTACAACTTCTTTCGAATGTGATTTAGCCATGTCAATAATCTTACGCAAAATTAAGTGCACATATCAAAGTGTTTGATATTTAGCAAGTTTAATTTTTCCATCCATGCTTCAATTAATTTGTTTGTTATAGGTAATGATAATGAGTAATGATAATCGGCGAACTAGAGTACAGAGGAAGATTAAGTAGTTGTTTATTAGTTATTAGAAAAGGAACCATTAACAGAAGACGTAGAATTACAATAAGAGTGGTTAGTTAGTTTTGGTTAGCCATGCATTAGCAGGGGTGTACTTGAAAGAATTGTGGATTTTTGAAGTGCAAAAATATTTTACATCAATCTTTACCCGGATATAAACAACCCACATAATATTTTCAATTAACAAATTTTTAAATATTTTTTTGTATTTGCGTAAAAGTGCCGAATATTTTTATAAAATGTTGTGATGAAGATGAAATATAGAATGCTACGAACCTTTGAAGTTGAGGAAGCGATCCTTCCATGTGGCCGTTGGTCTCATTGGTTAATTTTTGGACCATTTCATGGTCGCGACGCTCTTCTTCCAACCTGTGTAGAATTTTCCATAGAACTTTATAAAGATTTTCATTGCGTCTGAATGTGAACAGTCTTACCAAAAAATATGTTTTAAAAATAATTTTATACCACTGATGTTTGTTTTTGACTGTTGAAACAAAACTGATATTTAACAGCCGTATAGAGTTCATGGAAAGTTACACATTGATTACACAGCGGAAGAGGGTTGTATTGCTGGGTTGACTCAATAATTTGTGATCAATGTATTTTCGTGCTTATTATTAACAGTCCAAGCTGCCGAAATGAAGTACTTGAGAGGAGTGGTCGGAGTTACGAAATGGGATCAAATAAGAAACTCGACGATCTAAACATCGAACTGTTACTCTTCATAGAAAAATCGCAACTGAGGTGGCTTGGGCACGCACTAAGAATGTCCGATGACTGAATTCCTAAGAAAATACTGAGTGCGATTCCAGAGGGTGGATGTCCAGTGAGCCGCCCTTGAAATAGTTGGGCAAGACAACTCCAAAAACTGTGTGACGAGAGGATGGGACTGCCATGTACAGAGGCCTAACAATCAGCACAAGACAGGGACGAATGGAGGCGCTTGTCGATGCAACGGGTCCCCGACCCGAATAGGATAAAGGGAAGAAGACGATGATGATGATATTTGTATGTACAGCGTCCTTGAGTTGATTTTTCACATAAACGGCGCTACATAAATCAGCTAAATAATTTTATTAAAACTGTTGTTGGTGCAAGAACATTTAAAGAAATTTTTAGAGTGTACCTACTTATTTGTTAGCGATTTGCTAACAATTATTTTCATTACATCAAGCTTAAAAAATAATTTTAGTAACTCAATTTCCAACAAATTTTAGCTAACAGGAATATTTGATTTTATACCTGAGTTACTTGAATCAAATTCATGAATATTGGGGGCAAATTCACCCTGATCCGATTTATGGTGACCAACTTTCCCCTTTTTAGAAGTTGAACAACTAGTCCACATCTGATGTATCAGATTCTTTTGATTCATTAATTAATTCATTCATGGATGAGCTATCTGAAAGTATTGGTAAATCTTCAAGATCCTTATACACATCCTCGCCCTCAACATATTGGCAATATCTTGCTCATTCAAAGGGTTAACCATTTTTATCAGTACTTTGTGTTTCGTACTGATAACCAAGATATCAGTACTAAAGATATCAGTACTAAAGATATCAGTACTAAACACAAAGTTAATCACCTACAAATTACCTATAGAAAAATCTATATTGTAATATCAAGATAATAACTTACTAATAATATTATACTTCACAATATTGCACTTCACAATTCGAACGGTAAACAACACTTTTGAATTTTGCTCCAACTTTGCTCAAAAACTGAGTTGAACTAAATAAAAAATCATCTCGGCACAATCACATAATAAGTATGTATGCATAAGTATACACATCCAGATGTGTAAGATAATTTTACAATGGGAAAAATTCGAAACGAAGAAATTATAGTGTAAAACGCATGGAAACGTCAACGGTTTAATCTTTCAAAGGAAGTGTCGCACAATACTCGCAATAAAAATGTTTATTATTACCGGCGGTCAAATGGTGACGTCACAGAATATTTAAATTGTGAGTAACTCCGCCGGTATGATATCGCTAAAAACTTTAACAAGTTATGAGAAATTGATTAGAGAAACATTTCGGGACGCCCGAGGAAGACATGGCACGATCAAGTGAATCAGATACTTGTGACGGGTCATGTCAAGAGTCAGAATAATAGAAGAGTATGTATGAGACGATGCATGAATGTGAATGAGGCAAAGAGTGTGTGCCAAGAATGAGTTGTTTGGCGGTCCGTCCTCTCTGCCTACTCCTGCGGAGAAACGGCGTAATGGTTAGTTAGTTAGATTAGAGAAATCGTAATATTCGGTTTTCTTGAAGAAATCCAGTAATTATTAATTCCTAGGCGCTAACGTACATTTACTGTCATACTCCTTCCGGACAATTTTTTTCTCACCTAATTGTACGGTCATACTCCCGGACAGGTTGATAAATCTTCGGGGATAGATGTACCCCCTCTCCTCTTTTACCCCTCTCTATCCTTCTCATCCCCCACCAACATAGAATGTACTCTCTCCCTCTTCTATTTTACCTTTAAATACTTTGTAACTAGTAATTTATTTAATATGTTTTTATACACCCTTGATGAAGGTTCAGGTTGAATCGAAACCGGTTCGTTGATATATTTAAAGACATATAATAAAGTGGTATTCAACAAAGTTATTTTATTGTAATTATTATAATTATGTATACCCACAAAATGTTTGCTATATGTGAAAATGAATAACAATGAATAACATGTTATTTTGAATATTATTGGTGACCCATACATAGTTTTAAAAATTATAAAGTTTTACTTACATCCACTCAATTTCCTTGGGATCATTCCAGTTTTTGTATTCATCAGTCAATTCACCTTCCAGAGTTTCCAGTTTCTCGACCAACTGGCCAACGATAGCGAGCAAGTTAGATGTTTGGGGGATTATTTTGAGTTGGTGCACATTTGTTTGGTTATTGGTTGGATCTTTCAAAGTTTGGTAAATTGATATTACTAGTTCAGTAGCCTTTGCCAGGTGTTTTTGGGGGTTTTCAGTAGAATCCATATTGATAAATAGTTTAATGCAAGTTTTTTAATTGGGCGGTATTTTGGCATTCACAAGTTTAAAAAATCCAATTGATACACTGCACAGACTTTACATAATAATAATATCATGCAACAGCTTGCACAAATATCACCTCTCTAATCCCAATAACATGTTATCTAAATCTGTACCATAAAGGTGGACTTACGTGCTTTATCCGGTACAGAAATAAAATGTTATCTGACTTAGGTATTTATCAATTTTTTTATTGACTGTCAGATAATGGGTAAACAATTTAAATTTTTAATATCTTTATTAGTTCAACCCATTCCGCCCCTATTTAAAATTCACATAAGATCACTAAATCGCAATACTTATTTAATTTTTTTTTTCTCATATGTCAGCGCCTCCGTGACGCACCCACTCGGCCAGGAACTCGTGCTCCAGGATCTCTGCCCACGGCTTCCTGGTCAGTCCTGTCTCTTTCAGGCTCAGCTCACAAATATGCTTGTCTGTACCTGCAAAAATGCTGTTTGTTCATCAATTCAGTCGATCATTAGAATGTAATGAGGTTAACCTCTGACATGCCGAGATGCAAAGCAAAACTCTGTTACCCCTTGAATTTTATCATTTTTTCCATTTACTCATGAATCTTGTTGGAAATTGTTCTAATGGCTAATACGTTTAGCCTCTTACTTTTAAACGCTTTGTAAATATAAAGCATAAAGTCGGAACAGAAAAAGGTTGTAGTGCAGGTGTGTGTAGTGTAGGCGTGTTGTAGTGTAGGTGTGTTGTAGTGTAGGTGTGTTGTAGTGTAAGTGTATTTTATAATACAATAAATATTAATGTTTTTAAAAGTTTCTTTTGATGGAGTTCTTATGCGTACTTTTAAAAATACTACAACTATAAGGTCTCTATTCAAAATTATATATGGAGGATAGTAGTACTGAAGATTTTAGGTA
Organism: Glyphotaelius pellucidus; assembly: GCA_936435175.1. NCBI lineage: Eukaryota > Metazoa > Arthropoda > Insecta > Trichoptera > Limnephilidae > Glyphotaelius > Glyphotaelius pellucidus. The sequence continues at coordinate 17,962 of CAKZFC010000009.1, read as the reverse complement.
CCCCTATAGGCAATGGCAAGGTTAATGTATCCATTATTTGAATTTTTTAAGGATAATTTTTTTTTATAAGGATATAAAACTCTTTTATAAGGAGAAAGATAAAAGCAAAGGGTTATTTGTTTAGTTTTGAATCTCTGTGGAAGCCAAGTAAGTCTGGCGTCCCTGTAAGACAAGCTACCTGTGGTGAGCAGCATGGGCGTCATGTCGGGATGCAATTCCATCTGGCGCGCCACGTGCTGGCCACGGAAGTGCATGTACCTCCAGCCGCGGCACTCCTCCGTCACTCCTGGCCGCAGAAATGGGAAGCGGAAGTAGCGATCTACGGAGTCCAGGATATCTTGGGGGCTCTTGTCAGCTGCACAAGGAACATCTATAACTTCTATTAGTACAGCAAATTTGGTTTGATGCAATTCAATTTTAATTCCACTAATAAATAATATTTCCTCTAGAGCCCCTATCTAATATCCCATAAGAAAAGTTCAGGATTCAACGATTACAATTGTTTAAAGAAAAACTCACCAGCTTGTTCTGGAGTGCCAACGGGTTCTGGAGTTCCTTCCGAGTCAGCCACAGCACTATGTCTGCAAAGAAATTAACAGCTGTCATTACTCGCACATCGAGAAAAAATGCATAATATGCAGATGGTTAAATGAATACAGTTCCATATAAATTTGCATAATATGCAGATGGTTAAATGAATACAGTTCCATATAAATTTGCATAATATGCAGATGGTTAAATGAATACAGTTCCATATAAATTTGCATAATATGCAGATGGTTAAATGAATACAGTTCCATATAAACTTGCATAATATGCAGATGGTTAAATGAATACAGTTCCATATAAATTTGCATAAAATTTTCGTACTCCGCTTACTTCTTAATATGCACAAATTGTTTCAACTTAATTACTACAAGAAACAACTATTTACGTTGGAGAAGATGGTAAAAGGATAACCGGATAACTCAGAACGAAATCAACTCAGAACCTCCTCTGAAAAGTCATTAAAAGTGATGAAAAAAATATATTAAAAATTTGTTAAATAGGTTCCATTAGGTTAGGGTTATGGGGTATTTTAATTTTTTTTTTATGACTAACTTTTAATGACTTTTCAGAGAGGCGTTTGTTGAGTTGGCTTAATTTTGAGTTGGCATGGAACCGGTAAAAGATGCATTAAATTTCCAACTTTTTTAATAAAACTTTAATATTTCCCATGTTAAAACATATTTTGACGCAATGTTTGATCTTGATAGTATGATGTGACATTTGCCAAGAGTTTCCACTTCATCCTTAACCCAAACTAAGAACCTAATAACTTATTTTGGACATGTTTTTCCACCTCTCTGAAGTAAATACATAGTAATTTCTTGTGAGTACTAATTAAGTTGAAATGAAGTGTTACTTCATCAATTTTTCCATATTTAAAAGTAAGCGGATTACTGAGATTTTACATTGCATTTACATTTTTTATTTACATTTTACATGCATCAATATGCAGGTATATATTTATTACATGTAAACCTAAAAACCCTACATATTGCATGTATCCCGCCTCACTCTTAATGAGTCAAATATAATTAATACAATCCTACCCTTGAAGTAGGACAGGCGATCCTTCCTCTTTGTCGTTAGTGTTGGTGTCACTGGCCAATCTCTGGAACATTTCATTCAGTGTTACCGAAGCTCCCGATTTTTCGGGAGATCTCCCGATTTTTCACTTCATCTCCCGATCTACCGGAATGGCTTCAAATCTCCCGATTTTTTGAAGTTCTCAGCGATTTGTCGCTTCTCGTCAATTCTTTGTATATGGTCCGCTCAACAGGCAAATAATTGTCTATAAAAAAAAAAAAACTGAAAAATTCCCTGGATTCGGGTTTTTTTAAATTCTATTTGCAGACTTACCGAAGAGAAACCATTTTCATATTCTGAGTGTAGTTTTGATTCACCGCATTTAGATTTCAACTAAACCGTCTAATCACAGGAGACGCAAATCGTCCCACACAATTTATTTTAAAATAAAATTCTTTGAATGCAATAAAAAGTAGAGACAGTTTTATTACTAATTTTCTTGAGAAAAGGAATCTGTATTTAAAACTTTAAGTTTATTCTATTTTATGTTCATTAATTCGAATATTCGCAAGCACGTTTATTTGAACCAATTAACTTTTCCAATATCAAAATTTTAATATTTAAAACAAAAATGTTCTAAAAAACACGTCGGAAAAATTATTTTATCTAGATTTTAGAACAATTTTGTTTTTCGCAAAAGGGTTAAAAAACATAACCAATAAAAAGGAACATTTAAAATGCAAGGGAAGAACTGGGAATTTCGTGCGCAAACCTTGACAGACTAAAGTTTGTAGATTTATTTAATTTTTAATCGAAGGGTTCAACGAGTTTTCAGAATGTGAAATTCCAATTGTGGTTTCATCTGCTGACACATACAAAGGAAAAAAATTCTTATTCGAAGTACAGTTATAACATTCTAGTAACAGACTCTGTATGTGCTGCCAGAATTAAAGAAAAACCATTTTCATGTTCTGAGTGTACTTTTAATTCATCGCATACAAACATATTTTAAACCAATTTTGTGTTGAAAATGTAAAATTCCAGTTATGGATTCATCTGCTGACACATTTCGAAGGAAAACATTCTCTTATTCGAAGTTCAGTTATGAAATTGTAGTTGAAGACTACGCATGGGTTGCCAGAATCAAAGAGAAACCATTTTCATGTTCTAAATGTAGTTTTAATTCGCCGCATACAGACATAATTTATACCAGTATTCAGAATGTAAAATTTCTGTTGTCGTTTCATCTGCTGAAACATTTCGAAGGCAAACATTCTCTTATTCGAAGTGCAGTTATAAAATTTCTAGTTGGAGACTATTTATATGATGCCAGAATCAAAGAAAAACCTTTTTCATGTTCTGGGTGCAGTTTTATTTCACCGCATACAGATTCAATTTAAAATAGTTTTGTGTTCTGAACATTGTTTTCTGAATACAACGATAAATTAAATTACCAGTTAAAGATTCATCGTGTATAGAGTGACGCTTTACATTTGAATTGCATACATAATGCTGCAAAATTCTGAGAAATTGATTTTCCGCGTGTAATTATTATTTGGGGACCCTTACTCAGAATCAATTGTAAGTTACCTGCCTGCCATGCGTCCTAAAGACAGTGTAAAAGTTCGAGTTGCGAAATTCTATGACTTCTCGCGAAGTGACAGGTGTTTTGAAAAAGCCCATGAGGTGGCTGATTGGTTCCTAAATGAAATTAAAATTCAAAAATTGTTTCGTTTCATCGAATTCTTCACATCCCGAAGACAAAGATCGTTACTTATATAAATGTCGCTCACTTTTAAAAGTAAAAATGAATTAAATCAATTAAATGAATTTTGGCGTCTCGCAAAGTGACGGGTAACAGTCCAAGGTCGAAGTTTCACAAAAATTTGAGTTGCCAAACGTAAAATAAGTCCTTGTTGAACGTTAGGGAAAATTGCGTTATTACACGGGCAACATCTAGAATAAACGTATTGACGGCGCTGTTTACGGGTTTTTTCGTTTGTTGTTAAGGTTCTGCTTCGGAATAATAAAAGGGATTTGCATTATTGACGAGGGAAAAATTTAATTAAAATAATTCTAGTCATCTCCCGATTTATACAAAATTCTCCCATTTTCTCCCGATTTCTCCCGATTTTTAGGCAAAAATTCTCCCGATATTGAAGTTTTGGGTTCGGTAACACTGATTTCATTGTCGCGGCGCTGTTGGTCCAACCTTTATGGAGTGTCCATACAATATTAAAATAATTATAATGTGAACGATCTTTTAATTTTGTAGCAAAATACATAGTAACCGCACGCACCCGAACGATTTTAACCAGTGATTCCTGAGCCTATTGAGAGTAAAAAATGTATCTGTCATCATAAACAATAAAAATATTTTTCCATCACACATTGCTACCAAGTAGCTGGGCATAGCCCAGCGTGTCACATAAGCATTCCGTCTCGTTTCAGCAGCACGGTAACACACAAACATATTATTATATACATGCTATATTATGTGATATCGTCGCAACGTGTAAGAGTGTAATCAGTGGCAATGTGTGATTGAAAAATATTATTTTGCTTTTGATAAAAAAAATATATCATTGGACAGCAAAATGACATTTACTTTTTGTACTTCTTATATGCTCAGGAATCGCCGGTTAAAATCCTTCGGGTTCATGATGTTACACCCTGCTTAGTTACTTCTGAGGACGCTGTCCGAGGAGTATTTTCATTTCATAAAATAGAACCTGGGTATTACCCATTTTTTAAAAGGAATGCTGTGGAATACATTCTGTGGAACGTATCTCATGTGTAAAAACAGAATATGGTTTATAATGTAATACATACAACGACCAAGTATATAATCTGATCGAAGAATACATATTTATATATTATACTGAATATTATTGGGAACTAACTAAGTCCCGCCAGGCTTTAAGCAGAGTCTTTCGAAATCGGATGTAGACAGAAATTTTGCTCTTATTTCACGTCAAGAACATCAAGTGTCAAAATTATGCTGGGCGGGAAAAGGGGGTCTTTTGAAATCTTTTGAAGACGGTGAAATTCTTCTTGTTTTGAAGGTCAAGTGTGTAGAAGTGACAGACACTCTTCTTTATAGAAAATAGAGATGCGTGAAAAGTAATCATTCGGTACTAAAGTAATCGGTACTCACAAAGTAATCACAGTACCGACTACCGAAAACGAAAAGTAATCGTTACTCTTGATATGATTACTTTTGATACGGATACTATTGTTACTATTCGTGCCGCAGGAGGCGCTCCAGTACCGATTACTTTGTTGTTACTATTTGGCCGCTGGAGGCGCTCCACGCCAGTCAGCTGTTCTAGGAATGGTGTGAATAAAATGTGTAAAAAATTATCACCAGATTGTAATAGTGCTTTATTAAATTATCCCAAAGCTAAAATCAAAAAATCAAAACTCGCATGTAAAATTAAGTTTAGAATTTCAAAGGAAGATGACACGTCAATCCAATGTAATTTGTTTGCATAAATTTCACAGATAATGTAAATTAAAAGTTATGTATTTTTCATTTAAACACACACAAAACTCTTCAAAACACTCTTAACCAATATTATACGTAGAATCCCAATAATTCATAACAAGTAATTAAGTACACGTTAACGAACTACACAAACGTCAAAATGTAACCAGTAACGATTTGTATCCATTATCAAAGTATCTGTCGGTACCCGGAACCGAAAGTAGTCAAATATCTAAAGTAACGGATTGATACTAGTAGCAGATACTACCCGAAAGTAATCACAGTATCCAAAACATTCAGTAACCAAAGTAATCAAAGCATTCAGTAACGGATAGATACTTAAAGTAGATACTACCCGAAAGTAATCACAGTAATCAAAGTAACGATTACATAGTACCGATTACTTTTTGTGAAAGTAACGGATACCGACGGGTAGTAAAAGTACCGATATTGAACACCACTAATAGAAAACATAAATTGGGAATGAATAATAATAATAATTTCCATTTTTTTTTTTTTTTTGGTTTTAGGCAATTCACCCTGGAGAGAGTGCTTTGTGCCGGTAATATTTAAAATGGATAAGAAATTTCGGTTAATCTAATGGGAAAATAATAAAACAAATTAAATATTGGACTCATTTAGATCACTAAAACAAATTAAATATTGAATTCATTCAGATTAATAAACTTACATAAAGCTGTATGAACACGAGAATTGTTAAGAGATAAAAGGTATGAAATGTTAAGGGGGGACTGGTGTGTGATTTTAATAAGCCGGCGGTATATGTTCTTGAAAGATGAATGGTTTTTACAGTTAAAGAAAACGTGGTCGAGGGTTTCCTCTTCCACACCGCACTGGCAGAACGGATCATCTAAAACTCTAATTCTAGACAAGTGAGATGCAATTGAACAGTGGCCAATTCTCATTCTCGAGATACATGAAATGAATCGTTTTGAAAGTTTTTTACCGTGAAACCATGGCTTAGCAGGGATATGGTTTTGAATTCCCGCATAGAAAGATCCAGTTCTTATTTTGGAGACTGCCCAATTTTCTTCCCAGGCACGAGTCATATTGGATTTAAGAATCGGAAAGACATCGGATATAGGAATCCTAAAATTTAGTGGGATAGTTCCGGAATCTGAACCAGATTTGGCGAGAAAATCGGCCATCTCATTACCCTCGATACCCAAATGGGCAGGGACCCAGGCCAATATCGTCTCAAACCCAGATTCACTAAGAGAATTGAGAAGATTTTTTATTTTACATATAATATTGTCTTCCGGATAACGTAAAATATTTGACCTAATTTTAGTTAGAGCACTTAGCGAATCAGTACATAATAAGGCTCGATGAATGTTGAGAACCTGGATTTGATTTAGCGCTTGTTCAATTGCAAAGCATTCGGCTGTAAATATGGAAGCTTCTTTCGGTAATTTATAAGTGAGATTGATGTTGAATTCTGGACTATATATAGATGCTCCACATCTTTTATTTTCAAATTTGGAACCATCCGTGAAAAGGATGGAAAATCCAGGGAATTTCGAAGCCACTATGCTTTTAAAACAATCATCCACATTTTGAAATTTATTTGGGGAAGATAAAATATTCTTCCGAAAGACTGATGTTATTGTGTTCGGCATAAAAGTGATTGCCTTAAATGGAATATTGTATATAGGAAGATTGGGAACTTCTTGAAGATATTGGAGGGAAGATGATAGAGAATTGAGATGAAAACTTTTAATTAAGAGAGGAAAACATTGTTTTTCTCTCAATCTTTTGTTAGAATTCAAATTAACACTTAACCTATTAAGACTTTGTTTAATAGGATGATGTGATAACGATAAAGCCTTGAAAATATATTTATTGGCAAGGAATTGCCTTCTGAAATATAATGGAGGCTCCACACATTCCACCTGAAGCGCATTAATTGGAGAAGACTTCATAGCTCCAATAATCACTCTGAGGGCTTTTGATTGAATTCTTTCCATTTTCTTATCTAGATATTTAGGGAGTGGGTCAAAAAGGAATGAGCCATAATCCAAGTGGCTCCGAACTAAGGAATTATACATTAATTTAAGAGTGGTAGGATGAGATCCCCACCATACTCTGGAAACTGCTCGCATCATATTAAGTCCCTTTTCACACTTTGTAGAAATTATCTGGATGTGTGGAAGCCAGGAAAGTTTATGGTTCAAAAGAAGACCAAGGAATTTGATTTGAGTAGCGGTTTGTAGAGGCACATTATCAAAAGAAATTGAGAATTGGGGAATTTTTCTTTTGCGCGTGAAAGCCACGACCCTTGTTTTAGATGCCGCCAGATTCATCCCATTTATTGACAACCAGCTTTTAATATATTGTAAAGCCAAATTCATTTCCTTAGCTGCAAGAATAATATTTTTATGTAACAAATATATAAGGATATCATCCGCAAAGTAAAGACGCTTGATAGAAAAAGGAATTACTGAGTCTAGGTCGCTTATATAAATATTAAACAACAGAGGACTAATAACAGAACCCTGGGGCAAACCTCTCCATAGTTTGCGCCTTAAGCATTTAGAGGAAGACTCAATAATAATGAACCTATCTGAGGGCAAATTAATAATAAATTGGACTAATTTCGGGGGGATTTGTTTTTTAATTAGCTTTTCTTTCAAAACATTCAGTAAAACATCATCGTAAGCTGATGAAAGGTCAAGGAATGTGGCCAATGTATAAGAATTTAGGGATTGGGAAACTCGGATATCAGTTGTGAACAAACTTAAATTATCCATTGTAGATTTCTTTTTCCGAAAACCATAGTGATTTGGTGAGATAATATCTTGACTTTCAACAAACCACTCTAATCTGTTCTTCATCAAACGCTCCGCTACTTTCATCAAACATGATGAAAGAGCAATAGGCCGATAAGACGAAATTTCAGATGGATTTTTTCCAGGTTTGAAAATGGGAATGATTTTTTCAGTTTTCCAATCATCCGGAATTAGTCCTGTTTCAAACATATTATTAATAAGAGATAAGAAATATTCAACTGCCATATCAGAAAATGATTTAATGAAACTATTAAGTATTCCATCGGGACCCGGAGCAGAGTCAGAAAGGGTTCTTATTACTAGTTTCATCTCATCAATGGAGAAAGGAGCATCTAGCCAGTTAGAGTGAGATGGATATGGCTTAATAGAAGGCATTTCTTCACATCCGGCCACTGATGAGGGGGCTATTTTATCCGCAAATCCTATAAGAATTTCTTCTGATATATGCTTGGTTCTCGGCGGAGAATACGATGATCCGAATTTTTTTAAGCTAGACCAAACTGAAGATTGGGGAGTTTCCGGAGACAGGTTCTCACAGAACTTCCGCCATCCAGCGCGTTTTTTATTTTTCAAAATTCGTTTGGTTTCTGCCTGGGCTTTTTTAACTGATAAAAAATTTTCTAGTGACATACACTTACGAAAAGAGGAAATTGCTTTTTTACGAGAGTTGACGGAGCGAGTGCATTCCTCGTCCCACCACGGAGTAGAGTGTTTTATTTTAATGTTCGCATTGCGTTTCGGGATGGATTTTTCTGCTGCATTTATAACCATAGAGGGAAACGTCTCACATTGCAATCTGATGTCTCCCGGGGACGATTTTTTTTTAAAATTAATAAGGTTATCTAGTTCAGAAGAGAAAGTGCTCCAATTCGCATCATTTATTCTAAATTTGAGATTATTTTTAACTGGTGGAGGATAAGTGTTAGATTGATGTTGGAATCGGATTATAATTGGAAAATGATCACTAGAGAGGGGATCGTTTAGGATGTCCCAAGAGCATTTAGATGCTAACGAATATGAACAAAGAGATAAATCAACAGCACTTTTCCGTTGATGAGGGGGGGTGAATCTGGTTGGAGATCCGTCATTTAAAAAACATAGGTTATGGGTATCAATAAAATCTAAAAGATTGCGGCCAGAACGATTTGTTATTTTGCTACCCCAAGAAGGGGAATGTGCATTAAAATCTCCAAGGATCATAAAAGGGGAACAAATCTGGGTTAAGATTGGTGCCCATTCATTTTCAATAAAAGTGGTAGAGGGAGGAATATATATTGATAATATTGTGATATCAGATAAGACAGCTGCTATATCTGGATATCGTCGGAGGGAGTATGTATATTAATTTGTTTAAACGGGATAGAATTATGGATTATCAGAGCCGTGCCGCCTTTACCATCCGGTCTGTCGTGTCTGAGACAATAATAACCCGGAATTCTTAAGTGAAAGGAGGGTTTTAACCACGTTTCAGAAATGGCGGCCACTGAAACGTCGTGTTCGTCGAGTAATTGAATTAGGTTGGATTACGAATGGCCTTATCTTCTGCATACGTAAAAGAGACAGACTACATAAACAAGCACTTAATAATCCAGACCCCCAAGTCTTACGTTTCTATAAAAAGTATTGTAACATCTGCAATAACCTGATAATAATAACCAAACAAAAATACTATAAAAAAAAAATTGAAGATTCAGGATATGACAGTAAAGTAATCTGGAACGTAGTCAACGACATCTCAGAAAATAAAAAAACCTCACTCAACATTCAATCACTACTCATTAATGGTAAAAATATCCAAGTCCACGAAGACCCAAAAACCTTAGCCGATCACGCCAACCATTACTTCAGTAACATCGGCATGAACTTAGCCAAAAAAATTCTTAAAACCACAAATAAAACCGAAAATCTTCTAACTTCACGGGTAAAACAGCAGAACTCTCTTCATCCCACCCTTATCCTAGCCCCCACATCCACTAAAGAAATTGTTGACACAATACTCTCCATAAAAACAAATAGTGCTGCAGGTATTGATAAAATCTCACCTTACATACTAAAACACATAGCTCACTTTATTTCCACACCGTTAAAACATATTGTAAATCTAAGTTTCAAAAGCGGTTCCTTCCCTAATCAACTAAAACATGCAACGGTGATTCCAATCTATAAGAGTGGCGACAAAACAAATATCGAAAACTACAGACCCATTTCTTTGCTAAGTGTCTTATCAAAAATCATTGAAAAAGTTGTTAAAAGTAGACTTATCTCACATTTGGAAACCCAGAAGATTCTCTCGCCCAATCAGTTTGGCTTCCAAAAAAAAATGAGTACAGAATCTGCAATCTTAGACTTGACTGAGAACATCACCAACAGCCTGAATGAAGGCGATTCCTGCCTAGCCATATTCCTAGACTTAGCCAAAGCATTCGACACGGTTTCCCACCCCATTCTTCTGGAAAGACTATCTCAAATAGGCATCCGGGATTCAACTCTTAACTGGTTCTCCTCATACCTAACTGGAAGATCACAAACTGTGAAAATTAACAACATAGCTTTAAGCAACCCTTTACCAATCCAATTCGGAGTTCCACAAGGAAGTGTTCTAGGCCCTATTTTGTTCCTCATATACATCAATAAACTCTGTAACCTACCCATAACCGGAAAAATAATATCCTTTGCAGATGACACTGTGCTTATAGCTCGACATAAAAATTGGAAAGGAGCATTCGACATAGCTCAATATGACATAGGTCTGGTAAAGAATTGGTTAGATGATAATCTCCTCACCCTCAATGCTGGTAAAACTAAATTCTTAACCTTCAGTCTATCTGCTGCAACCCAACCTTCTATCAATCAGAAAATAACAATTCACTCCTGTCCAAGTCCCTACTCTTCCTGTACTTGCCCAAATTTGGAAAAAGTATCTCATATAAAATACCTGGGGGTCCTAATTGATCACCATCTTCATTGGGATCAGCACTTAGCCAGTCTAACTCCCCGAATTCGCAAGCTCTCTTATGTTTTTCGAACTCTAAGAAATATACTTACTCCTATAACACTAAAAACAGTTTACTATGCTCTCTGCCAATCCCAGTTAGCATATGGCATCATAATTTGGGGCGGCTGTGCTCTTAATTTTATTGATCCTCTGCAAAAAGCCCAAAAAACGATTTTAGTGCTATCAACAAGCGACCAACAAGATATTCCTCCAATAGACTCTTCACAGAATATAATGTCTTAAACATACGGCAACTTCATCTAAAATTTACACTAAAACATTTCATGTTCAAATACAAGAAAAAAACTCTTTTACATCACAGTTACACCACCAGAACAATAACCAAACGACACTACAATGTTCCTACACTACGCACCACATCAGCTCAAAGACATTTCATGCACCTAGCTCCTAAAATGTTTAACCTTCTCCCCGAGAACCTAAAATCCGAAACCCAACCCCATATCTTTAAAAAAAAATTATCAAAATGGATCCTTACATTCAGTAACGATGATGAGTAAAAATTTGCTATTTTAATTGAATTGTAATATAATTGATACAACTCGTAACATAAATTAATTTAATGTGTTAATTAAATTACTAACTTAATTTGTTACTAAATATGTTACTTAAACTACTTAAATGAATTGCATAAGTTAATAGCTGTACACTGTACCTACACAATCTGTAAACTTCATCCGCCATAACACAGGGACATCCCTAGCATGGCGGATGAATTAACACAATTTTTTGTTCATTGTATAAACTTCTTTTAATAAATAAATAAAAAATAAATAAATAAAAAGGTCAGATTTGTCAGCGAAGAGGCTTCTACTGTTCCACTGAAGAATTTTGTTCAGTTTCGAAGTCATTGGGGAGGCAAGATAATAAAGATTTAATGTAATCGGCAGCGTTGGACGGTACAGTATTGTTGTTTGTAAGGATAGAAATTAAAAGGGTAATTAAAGTTTGTATAAAAGAATTATTATTCAATATTTCGGGGAGAGCAGGAGGGGATGTATTACTATTAATGGCACACCCATTGGGGGTCCGAGATTTGGCATTCCCATTCGGGCTGGTCAAAATATTATTCAATTGTTTTTTATCAAGGTAAGGAGTATATTTTGGGTTGGGTTTGACTGGCTTGAGAATGGTTTCTCTGTGAGAAGATGACGTTGAATTTAAAAAGGTGGTTGATTGGAAAGGAGCTGAGGACGATGTCATCTCTGCGAATGATTTTTTCGAAGGAGAGAATAACTTTGAGGCCTGGAAGTACGAAATGTTGTCGGTAGCCATTTTATGTTTTATGTTCCTCTGTCTTGTCAATTCCGGACAGGCTAGACTGACCGCGGTATGTGCACCCGAACAGTTAATGCAAATGGGATTATTGGAAGATTTTGGACATTGATCAAATGGGTGACCTTCTCCGCAAAAGTAACAACGTGGAGGGGAGCGGCATACGGATTTTGTATGTCCAAACCGGCAGCAATTGAAGCATTGAACAGTTGGAAATTTATAAACTTCGACGGGAAGCGAGGTATAATAAATAAACACACGAGACGGAAGGGATTGTCCCTCAAATGTAACAACAACAGATTGGGAAGGTTTCCAGATCGTGTTTCCATCAGTAGAATCCTTGTAGTTCAGTCGACGTGCTTTTATTACTTTCGGGGTTCCTTGGGAATTATTCAAAGCATCAACAATTTCAGCCTCTGGGATCTCCGTGGGAATTCCTCGAACGAGACCCATTCTCGTAAGGTTAAATGACGGGATGAACGATTTATATTTATGGTTTGAGAGCGAGTCAATTTTTTTTACAAATCCATTTGCGGAAGCGGCAGTATTAAACTCGATAGATAATTTATAGCGCCCTTCCGGTTTAATTGAACCGTTAACAATACCAAGGTTATTATTTTTTGAGTCAAATAAGAATTTTCCAAAATCTAAAGGATGAATAAGTTTTCCTTGTTCAGTTCTCTGAACAATTACGATAAAAGGACCGGAAGCGGAAGCAGGATAAAGTAAGTCAGTACTTTTTGTATTATCGCTAGCTAAAGTACTTGTCTGGGTGTTACTATTGGGGTTAAGGTCGTTAGAGGTCGAGGTTTGTTGAATCGGCGGTATAGATTTAACTTTCGATGGGATGTAAAGGCTATGCGATGGTCGTCGTTTACGAGATGGAAGCGTAATAGAAGCCTGGCTAGTGTTAGATTCCGAATCAGAAAAATCTAATATCGATCCTGGGTCGGGAGGTCTATCTTCGTCTTCCTCCATTATATAAAAAAAAAAAACTTAACTTTTAAAAATTAAACTGAAAAAATAATACGCAGTCTATTTCATTGACTGTACAAACAAAAACGGATTAGCCGTAAGTAGGAATGCAAACAAATAAGTATACGATAAACAGAATTAAATAAAATGTAACAATAATCTCTTATCTGTATGAGGCACGGGAACGGGCGAACGGCACTAAGCAATAGGTAAGGTACACACAACCACTGTTGACCGCGGCTCGAATCGGACTCCTCTAATTTCCATTTTAATATATATTTATACTAAACTCACATTGACTCAGTGTCCTTCCCATCTTTCTGGTGTTTGTATTCAGCCAGTTCACTTTCCAATATTTCCAGTTTCCCAACCAGCAGCCCGATGATAGCGAGCAATTCATATGTTTGAGGGATTATTTTGAGTCGTTGCGCGTTTGTGTAATTATTGGCTGGGTCTTTTAAAGTTTGGTGAATTGATATGACTAGTTCGGTAGCTTTTGTCAAGTGTTCGTGGGCATTATGAGCAGAATTCATAATGATAAAAATATACTTATTTGGAAAACCTCCTTGATATTATATTAACCTCCCCTGCACATGTAGAGCACAAGTTGTTAAATTGGGCAGAACAACTAATTTTTACAAGAAAAATCATTTGACACGCTGCTCAGCTGTTATATCCGCCAATAACTTAACCAAGTGCCACCTCTCTAATCTTAGCTTCAGATAGGTAATCTTCAATTAATCTTTTAGGATTATTCAATTGTTAAACAGTCTGCCAAACAATGAATTGGGAATAACTAATTTTATTTCATATCATTACTCATTTCATACATTGAAGGATTATCCTGGTTTACTTAATCTTACTTAGGCGTCAGTTAACTATCTGTATAAATATCTTACACATTTGAAGCAATCAGTGGCGTACCCCAAGTATTAAAGGTTTGCATCTTTGTCCTAAACTTTTAAGTTTATTTATAAATGACGTAATAAGCATATTGATATCATCGAGGACTGTCTGTCTCTAGAATCGAATCTCAATTGCTTTTCCGATTGGTGTTAAACAAATTAACTTTTTATGTAAAAAAATGTCAAGTTATGAGATTCCACAGGAAAAAAAAACCATTGTTGTTCACTTACTTTCTCAATAATCACACCTTATTATCTTTTGTTGAAATAAGAGACCTCGGAATAACCTTTGACACTAAATTAACATTCATTAAACATATTAACAACATAACCAGTAAAGCAAGCCACTGTCCTACCATAGCACACTCCAAAAGTATCAAATATCTTGGTATTGAAATTGATGATAATCTCCGATGGAACGGACACATTGAAGTAATCACAAAAAAACTCACCAGGTACATTTACTTCTTTAGAGCCATCCGTAACATCCTCAACATAAGCGACATTAAGAAAGTGTACTACGCTTTATGTCAATCACAAATAGAGTACGGGATAACTGGATGGGGATCTGCCTTGAGCACTCACATGAACCGGCTCAATATAGCCCAAAAAGGAGTACTAAAGACAATTTTGAAATTACCGATTAGAACTCCGACAGAAGAATTGTTTCAAAGCATTCAAGTCTACAACACACAAAAACTTTATGCAAAAAATATTTTATTTAAAATTAAAAAAAAAACATATCAGAATACTTCACTGTCCAACATAGATACACAACCAGGGCAATAAACCAAAATATTCTAACTACAGCCAGTTTGAAAACATCTTTTGGACAAAGAAATATGAAACTCAATGCGACAAAACTATACAACGCTCTACCAACTCAAACAAAAAAAATAACAGAAAAAAATTCTTCAAATAAATAAATAACTGTGGCAGCCAAGAATCTTCTGAGGATGGTAGGTATGTTTTCATGTGTTTTTTTTTTTTCTTTTGAAGTTGCTCAACCAGTAGATTATTTAAAGTAAAAAATGTAAGTATAGTAAGTGAGTGGGTAAAATATTTTTGTTTTTGAATCATTTCAACAACATGTGTAGCAACGGAGAAAATTTTTTGATGAACTGTTTCTGTACAAAATTGTGAACTGCCTCAACGACTCCCCAGCCCTGTTAAAAAGGATTGCATTTCCCTGGATTGCCCTAAATGCAACACCAGATTGAATATCTTATTTCATACGTAAACTTATTTTAGATGTATTTTAAATGTATACTTATTGTAAAAACAATTAAATTTTAAAAATAATACATATAAATTTTTATATATACAACATTTCAAATGGAAATAAACACAAAACACCTTGCTCAGACGTATCTGCAAATCTTATAAATGCCCTAAGAGGTAGGTGGTAGGGGGGGGGGGGGTTAAGGTTTTAAAGGCAAAAAAAAGGCATATTTTCATGATTTTTTTTTGGAAATATGAATAATGTTGGCTTATTTATTTTATATACACTTTATAGTATGACATCTGAAGTATCTTCGAAAAGATTTTTTAATTAAAAATATTAATAAATAAGTCCGTGAGAGCGAATCTCCGGAGGCGCCTCCAAAAAAAGGTGTTATGCGGTTAACATCATAACTCATTAACGAATCATTTGAAACAAAAAAATCGAAATGGGTTTAAAAGGTGATATTTTCTCCCAGGTAGAGGTTTTTTTTTTATTTATTATTTTTTTGCAGCATGTTGAAGTCAAAAATGCGATTTTTGCAAAAATTTTCGGTGAATTTGTTATTATAAAATGAAAAAAAAAAAATAGAAAAAAAAACTCCTATCACTACCTGTTGATTTATGTGTAAAAATAGTTTACAAAATTTCAAAAAGATCGGTTAAGTAAATTTTGAGTTATGATGTTCACGAACTTTAAAAATTTATTTGCGAGAAAATCGATTTAAAGTTTTATTTATACTCGATATATACTAGAAAAGAGCAGGAGGGCCGGTCGCTTGAAATGCTGTATCTTCGTTAGTTTTCTCTCGACATGTTTTACATTAAAAAGAAAAAAATAATTTTAAAAATGAGTTTTATAACCTTACCTCCCCCTTAATCAAAACTATTATTTCTGTATTGTTTATTATCTCCTTTTTAATAATATTTTACTTACACCATGTGTACTATTATATTTTGATAACTATTTGATTCCTAATCAGTAAACATAACAAAATATTATAAATAGAACGTAACTGGGATACATTATATTAACTATTTAATGTATAATGTTTTTTGTACAACTGTATATTTCTTAAATAAACTTTAATAAAAAAATACATAGATACGTAAACATTTGGACAATCTCGCATTAAGTTTTCCAAGTTAATGAAACAAGCGAAAGCGGAATTTCATTCTCCAATTCACAAATAAGTAAGAAAATAAAAACAGCACAAATTTCAATAATTATATTTATTGGAAATAAATACACTTTACAAAAAAGTCATGAAAAGTGAACATTATTATACAAAAATACTGTTGAACATTTTGAAACAGACTTGTCTAGAAAAGGAATGTGTCAACATGGTGGAATACAGGAAAATTCCTAAGGCATCACAATAGTAAGATTTGTGTTCATATAAGTACTAGAATAGAAAAGCTTCTTTTTTGGTCAAATAGTACACACCCATACTATCACAACTCTCAACGGGAAGATTGCTTTATCTGGAAACAGAGAACATTAATTATTTAAAATAATGAGTATAGATTGGAAAAAATCCTTCGCTAAAATTAGAAAATGATTTGCCCAACACATTCTATTATTGCTCTCAACCAAGCAGAATATTTCAAGTATAATTAATGTTTAATGTGAAAATTGGGAATGGTTTAATCTCACTTTTTGGTGTATTTGCGAAAATACGCTTTGCCAGACAGATATCAAAAATCCATGGCCTTATTTATAGAGTTAGACACATTATTTCAGCAACACAAAATGTCTCACAGTACATAATTTGAAAAAGAATGAAAGTGTTATAAGGGCCTCACAAGGGCTGGTTGGTGCTCACTTGGCTCTCTGTGCGGGGCTGATAAAATCAGCGCCCCCATGGCGCGCCCACTCGGCCAGGAACTCATGCTCCAGGATCTCCGCCCCCCGCTTCCTGGTCAGCCCTGTCTCTTCAATGCTCAGTTCACACATCTGCATGTCATCCGTACCTGCAAATGCAATGTTCACTCATCAATATCAGGGAGTTATTATATCCTCGTTATCCTGGTGCTCTGGTAGGGTTTGACTATCATAGGAGCAGGCTGTTGAAATAACAACCCTGACATTATCTGTGGTAAAACCATGTATGATTGTGTGAGAAATATGAAGATCTGCAAAGAATGCAAGGCTGATATAAGGGTAACAAGTAAGGTTAAGAAAATAACGCCCAGATGGTTTGGGCATATATATCGAATGAATGAAGAAAGGAGTGTAAGGAGAATATAAGACGCAATTGAGAATGGTCCGTCCTCTCTGACTACCCCTTCAGAAACGGCGTGATGGTTAGTTAGTTATTTTGTAGTTTTGGAGCATACAAAGATGAACATCAGTATCCCTGGGACAGTTAATAGAATCATGCATCGTTCTGTGGACCCCATTTAATTCCTCCGTAAGTGAACCTTTGTCAACTCGGCAATCTGAACCCACCCTAGGCTTGTAGGCCTTACCGGTATAGTCTGCATCACAAATGCTTACTGTAATTAGGGTCAGATACAAGATGGGCCGCCTGAGCTTCCACCCGTCTTTTGTTGTGAGAGTTAAACATAAGAGTCTTTCTTCTTCTGTTCAGTTGAGTAATCGGGATTCCAAATATCGTTGCAGGGTAAGAAACAATGTCATCGTGTAATGGTATTGGACTATTTTGAGTATTGCAATATCTCACCTGATATTGTTCCT